>NQII01007893.1:0-20114 GCA_002778355.1 Clitarchus hookeri | reverse complement strand
CCTCTCCCACATTTCCTTGTTCACGTGCTCTGACACGTGCTCTGAATGCCGTGAATTTACGTGGCAGTGTTTGTTCCTTTCCTTGGTTAGTTTTTGTTAAGTTCCTTGAACAACGTGATTTGTATTGCAGTTCATGACCCTAAATACAGAATATTGATTAACATAAAAAATAAAATATTAAGGCTCTTGTGTCTGTTTTCAGTGAAGTGGTACATTATATAATTGATTTTTAACGTATTTAGACGTTTTTGGTCGCGGGAAATTGACATTTCACACAATATGCCGACCTGGCCAATGTGTCTACGTAAAATTAAAGTTGGTTATAATAATTTAAAACTAGTAGAAACTTAAGTCTAGTACATTTAATTATACTTGCGATATTATTTATCGATATAGATGATTCAATCAATGGATGTGTGTTATCATTTTCGTGGCAGTTCGAGAACACTTTACAGTCGATATCACGGTACATATTAAATTATTTTTTAGCAAATAAAGCTACGAAATTGGTTTTTATTTCATTAGTACCTTCTTCCTCTACTTTAAGTATGTTCACACAGTTCCTTGACGTTTTGTGGAAATTTTCAATGTGTCCGGGCCAACAAAAACAGTAAGCATTTCGAGCTGCCACTAATAACCTCAAGTTAGGCCATGAAAATTAAATTATGCATTAAATTCGTGAATGTAATTTTATGAAATACGTGGTAATTTAGGCATTCTCTCACCAGTATTCTGGTGAAATTACGGTCACATCGCTGTAGTTATTCTAATTTTATAAGCTAAAAATTATTTTATCAACAGGAAGGTTAGGTCAAACTTTCGTATGGTTAGACCTTGTAAAAAAATTAATCTGGACGGGTTTTCATGAAACTTGCTTTCGGTGATTAATATCAACGTGAAAGTGTGCTGTAAAATTTAGGATAAATTTGGTTCAGCCACCGATGTTTTACGACAACTATTTTCGGCATTCGTAACACCATCATTGCAAAATCGGTCATTTGCACACACAGTCTGTGTATACGATTATTAATTTCAGAATTACTTGTGCCATAAGTAGCACACTGTTTGTAAGTAGGAATTTTTTTACATCGGCAGATATTGTTACGTTTGTAATGTTGTAGTTGGAGAATGGTGTTTTGTAATATCAAACTTCAATAAACTAAAATTTGAAAGATTTTAAGCCCACCGTTCTCCTTAGTTCTAACCGTAAAATTTTTTTGAAATAATTGTATTAAGAAACAAAGATTTAACGCATATTGTTTCCTGTATATGATTGAATAAATACCTAGTATTTTTGCCGTGGCGGGCAAAAATTCGAACCTCGCACATATTTAATGAGGAATGTTCTAAATAGCGTGGCGCTGATGCAATATCGAGAAGCAATGAGAAAAATGTTCTGCTCATCTGCGACTCTCAAGACGGCATAATCGAAATAATTTCCGAGGATTACACCTTAAATACAGTAGTATAAATCACGTCTTCATTATTTACAAAGAGATATTATTTACTGAAATTAACGTGTGCGTGTTTACAGTGTGCTCTACAGTAGAGATCACATGTTGCGTTATTACGTAAATAAATACAGCGGACTTCTGAACGACTGATTAAACATATACGCCACATAGCAGTGGTTTACAGTGAGATACAGCGGAAGGATACGCAACGGCCTGAAAGTAGATAGTAAGCAGGACTTTCAAAAGTGCTCACTTTACCGTGAACAGCCTTTATCTACATGTATATATATGTAGATAAGGATATATATATATATGTAGATAAAGAGATATATATAAAGACTTCAGCATTAAATTTACTACAATTCGCAGGGTATTTGAAGATAATTCATGTTGCGTTAATGNTTAAAGACTTCAGCATTAAATTTACTACAATTCGCAGGGTATTTGAAGATAATTCATGTTGCGTTAATGTATAAAATAATATCATACAACATGCCATTTGTTGTGTTCATTATGATTTTTAATGTATTATTACAATTTGTAATAATACATTAAAAATCATAATGAACACAACAAATGGTATACAAATTGTAATAATACATTAAAAATCATAATGAACACAACAAATGGCATGTTGTATGATATTATTTTATACATTAACGCAACATGAATTATCTTCAAATACCCTGCGAATTGTAGTAAATTTAATGCTGAAGTCTTTAAATATGCAAACACTTTTTGACCATAAATTATATTTTATATTGTCATAGAAAATACAAGGCATGGTATCATATTCTATATACATCTCTGATCAGAAATAGTTTCTGTCAACGTTAAAATGGTTGAGTCGATTTTGCTCGCAGTTCTGCCCATTTTAACACATTAATGGAATGGCATCGCTGACAGCCATTCGTCCTCCATTTTAGGTGAAGGTATGCTATTCATTGTACGCACTATTTTTAAAATTGCGCACAAAATTGACTCTGCCATTTTTATGGAAATTTAATAAATTCCTACGCCTACAGTTAATAAACCCTACTGAACATTTAGTATTTTTTTTTATTAATGTTTGTCTGCGTTTCATTCACGGAGTCTTGTCTCAAGGTGCACACGGATTTTTAGCTTATTATTGCGAATTAAAATACTTATTAACTTTATACTTTGATCGATTACACCTGTTTCTCTGACACTACATCACGATAGAGGCCTTTTCCAGTATCTCGGCTCTCAAGACCTCGCTGTTAAGAGCCACGCTTAAATCTCTTCACTCACTCACTTTTCCAGTATCAAATACATAAACATTAATCTTCCTAGATTTATTAATTTCAACATGGCTGAGTCACGAAGGTGAATCAGGCAACGGAAGTCTTGTCATTCAAGGAGTGGGAGGGCCGGTTACTCCTCGCTTCGTTGCTACGGGATTAAGTTAACTGACCTTAGCTTTCACTAAAGTAAACTTACTATCAATGTCCTGGAAAATGACAGCTCTTTGTCTCAGTAGAATCTGTTAAGGGTTTAAAGTTTTCTGTATACTATAATTCTCGGCATAAATGTATTAACTCGTTATGAATACGACATGTAGACCACGTGTTGGTGTGACAGCCTGGCAGCTGCAATTTGGCCATGTGTCAGAAATTTAAACCATTTTCTAAATACTTATTTATGTCTGTGAGGATCTTTGCCATAATAGAAAGGTAAAGAATTACGTGTGAAAATACAATATATGACATCTATGCGAATAATGACATGAAATTTTTATCTTGATGACAGCTCCATTGATAAATATTTGTACCCAAATGCTCACCAAAGCAGAAACGAAAATCCTAACACGAAAAAAAATGTATTTTTGTGCCAAATGAATGAGAATGAAAATTTAATTTCTTTCCTTAATTTAATTTAAAATTTCGTCTGCCTCGGCATTTATATAGTCAAAGTATACAAGTGAGTTTTTTTAGAAACGTAGTTCTTAAAGTGAAGTAACACTTAAATGCATATTTTAGCTGTNATAGAAAGGTAAAGAATTACGTGTGAAAATACAATATATGACATCTATGCGAATAATGACATGAAATTTTTATCTTTATGACAGCTCCATTGATAAATATTTGTACCCAAATGCTCACCAAAGCAGAAACAAAAATCCTAACACGAAAAAAAATGTATTTTTTTGTCAAATGAATGAGAATGAAAATTTAATTTCTTTCCTTAATTTAATTTAAAATTTCGTCTGCCTCGGCATTTATATAGCCAAAGTATACAAGTGAGTTTTTTTAGAAACGTAGTTCTTAAAGTGAAGTAACACTTAAATGCATATTTTAGCTGTNTCAAAGTATACAAGTGAGTTTTTTTAGAAACGTAGTTCTTAAAGTGAAGTAACACTTAAATGCATATTTTAGCTGTTGTGGATTGTAGCATCATGGATTACAATCTCAAGAAAATAAATGTTTTTAGCAACAAAATAGCGACTTTTTATTACGTTTTGCAACCCCAGGAAGAAGCACGAGCTTACTTTTCGATAATCTGCGGAAACAAAATTTTTACTCTCGTAGTTAAGAAGGCGTTTGAGGAAGGACAAATGAAGCGGGAATTCGTAAAACGTGATTACCTTAGGAAAATGGAATGTCTATTTACGCACACGTCTACTTAGGGCTTCAGATGCGATGCTACTCATATATATATATATCATATATATATATATAAATACGCTCTCTAGATTTATTCTGATATATATATATATATCAGAATAAATCTAGAGAGGGTATTTTGTGTAAAATCGTTATTTATGGAACCCCTCAAAGGCGAAAAAAATCATTTATATATATTTTGTCTTTATAATGGTGAAACTTAGTGTACGAAAGCAGTTAGCTATTTACAAACTATTTATCTTCAACACATTATTTATATGGCTCCCGAATGCTCTTTTCAACTNCGAAAGCAGTTAGCTATTTACAAACTATTTATCTTCAACACATTATTTATATGGCTCCCGAATGCTCTTTTCAACTTTTAAATAACCACGGAAATTTTCCTCCTACTATATATATGCTATGACACTCATTCTAAGAAACTTGTTCTAGGAAACTCGTTTCATTTGTCGGCCCAGTTGGATATGAGTGGTGTGGTTGTTTATCGTAATAAACCATCTTGTCTGTATAATCTTCGCTGGTGGAAATTACGCATATCAACCTCTGAGGAAAGCAACGGTGAGGCGGAATTAGCGTTGCAATATTTTATCTCCGATAGCGTGAGACATTAATTTTAAATATAGCATTAAATTAATTTTAATAAATAAAATTTTAAAAAATTCATTTATTTTATTAAACATTTTACATGGGTTTTATTTTTGTGTTTATGCACACTCGGAGAACAGCGACTCCTTTTAGCATATTTTGTAATACATAATAATATTGTGAAGGGATTTTATTTACCACTATACAAATGCNACAGCGACTCCTTTTAGCATATTTTGTAATACATAATAATATTGTGAAGGGATTTTATTTACCACTATACAAATGCACCCCTTAAAAATTTTAGTCCGAAACTGTTCCTGCTCTACTAGAAGAAATATCGATACGTCGCAATGCAATCAAGTGATCTGAATGTATAGTAGGGTGGTCCAAAAATGGGCTCAAAATTATTTTCTAAAATTTTGTTCTTCCTCAAACTTGCCTTTGTTCAGTTAACTGAAATACATGTCGGAAAAAATTGCAACCCAAACGGACCATATTTAGACGTTCACTAGTATGTTCATTGTTCACAGAACTATAACATATTTTCCTTTGTTCTTTCAGGTGGTTTTAATTAGTCTGGAAGTGCGACTTTCACTTCTGAGTTCATCGTTCACAGAATTATAATTTGATATTTTCCTTCATGCATCCAGGTGGCGTTAATTAATACGGAAGTGTTTCCGAAAGATGACAGTACTGAACTGCAACATTTGAGCCTGGTTCATCTCGAAGGGGTTCCGAATAAACACATCGGCTTCAGAGCACTTGGAGCTCTCCATCACGCCAGATGGATGGCCAAGGCCAGTTATTCCCTAAGAACAGATTCAACTAACATTTGGTGTACAGAAAGGCCTGCAAAGCATCCGTCAGTTCGTGGCACTCGTGTATGTCAAGTATTGGCANACAGCGACTCCTTTTAGCATATTTTGTAATACATAATAATATTGTGAAGGGATTTTATTTACCACTATACAAATGCGCCCCTTAAAAATTTTAGTCCGAAACTGTTCCTGCTCTACTAGAAGAAATAGCGATACGTCGCAATGCAATCAAGTGATCTGAATGTATAGTAGGGTGGTCCAAAAATGGGCTCAAAATTATTTTCTAAAATTTTGTTCTTCCTCAAACTTGCCTTTGTTCAGTTAACTGAAATACATGTCGGAAAAAAATTGCAACCCAAACGGACCATATTTAGACGTTCACTAGTATGTTCATTGTTCACAGAACTATAACATATTTTCCTTTGTTCTTTCAGGTGGTGTTAATTAGTCTGGAAGTGCGACTTTCACTTCTGAGTTCATCGTTCACAGAATTATAATTTGATATTTTCCTTCATGCATCCAGGTGGCGTTAATTAATACGGAAGTGTTTCCGAAAGATGACAGTGCTGAACTGCAACATTTGAGCCTGGTTCATCTCGAAGGGGTTCCGAATAAACACATCGGCTTCAGAGCACTTGGAGCTCTCCATCACGCCAGATGGATGGCCAAGGCCAGTTATTCCCTAAGATCAGATTCTACTAACATTTGGTGTACAGAAAGGCCTGCAAAGCATCCGTCAGTTCGTGGCACTCGTGTATGTCAAGTATTGGCACAAAGATCCTTGGACCGAGCCTTCCTCATTGCACTGACGGAGTTCCCGGACCAACCAGTGGCCGACGTGGCTCTCCAGGCTTCCAAGCGACATCATTGGAACTTTGGGAAATAACTCGTCGGGCTATCGACGTTCGACCAAGCCCTCGACGTCGAAATGAATTCCAGAATGCAGAAAAAATCTTCTCCTGCCTGCCAAAGCCAAGGGTCTTGAACGGCTGGATGGGAGGTTGTCAGTCACTGCCAGTGCCTCGGATTCCTATATCGCAGAGAAAAACGGCCAGTAGCTTCGATGCTTTGTTGCACAACGGCAAGAGAATTGCAGCAGAGAGCTTGTTGCGGCAGGAACCCGCCCAGTCAGTGGCCAGAATATACAACCTACAAGCTGTTCCAGGAGCAAGCTGCTCTAATGAAAGTGACAAACGACTGCGCCGAGACGGGAGTCGCCATCGTCCAGAACTATAATAAAAGTTTGACCAAGATGAGGCCCAGTAGCACCTAGCCTTTCCAAAGGCGCCTCGTTTAAAAGGTGGTTGAGAAGTGTTGCGTTTGTATGAAACTGAAACCTGATCTGATGAATATAACGTTATTGACGATAAATTGTGTTAGCTCCAATATTAATGAAGTAAATTTAGGTAGGTGAACAATAAACATTATTTTTCGTATATTTGCTTTTATTTTATAACGTATTTACAAAGTTGAATATGGTTGCGACCCCTAAATATAGTCTGAATGAGCAGAAATTTCGCAGGGCTTATCCATTTTTTGTAAGGAACAAGATCTGCCTTGAGGAGAAACAAATTTGTGACTTTCGCTTTTTTGGACCGTCCTATACAATGCTACAAATTACAGACCTGGTCGAATTCTATCACCATGGCGATCTATTACAAGTGTCTTGTCTACATGATAATGAGTTACACAAGTTTACCCATTTTCTATGGTTACGGAAACGTCTCGAAAAGAAGATGTGCTTAATTGGAAACAAAACATATGACTTCTAATAATACTGACATGAAAATCAAGGTGATATGAAGATTCTAAGAGGACAATACTGAACATATCTACAGCTATGTGTGCGAATATTGAAGAAGCCTGAAAGACTCATTACAGAAAAACAAGGACGAAAATACATGTTTCTAAAGNGCTATGTGTGCGAATATTGAAGAAGCCTGAAAGACTCATTACAGAAAAACAAGGACGAAAATACATGTTTCTAAAGTTAAGTGGGTTGTAAAACTGTCACGTATAGTTACATTACGTGTGTGCAGGTACAGGTAAAAACGAGGTAATACGTATAGGGAGTGTATATTTCGGGGGAAAAAAATTGATTGAACAAACCCTTAACAACCGAAANGAAACGAGGTAATACGTATAGGGAGTGTATATTTCGGGGGAAAAAAATTGATTGAACAAACCCTTAACAACCGAAATCGTTTTCAAATTTTATAATATTTTAGTTTCTCTTAAATATAATTAGGTTTTTAGCAGCTAAGAAAGGTGACATACGTTGGTTTCTTGTACGGTGGTAATACTTTTACTATAGATATTGCATAGAGTGACGTGGGAAAATTGTATGCGTCTATAGAAAACAAGGAACTAAATATGGAAACGTTAAACATTTTTAAACATAGCGCACAGGATATGAAGCACCTAAAGATTGTGGGATCGTCGTATGTAATCTCAAGACGCGTACACGCAAACTGTTTACGGCGTTTATAAAAACCTGACTTTTGGAAATCGACTGCCTGGTCTCGCTCACATAAACACAGGCCAACCGAGGCGAGCATTTAAGATGTTCTGGTCAATTACTCCTTGTTAAAAAGGCTTTTTTTATGAACGATAATGAAGATACATTGGCAGATTGTGCTCATTTTTACGTTGTCATGCAAGACAACACTGCTATTAAAAATAACAGAGCTAAAACTTAATATGGTATGAAATTGCTACGACGGATTATTCGGTATATTTTCTCGTTCTTTCAAGGCAAACCGGCTAACATTACATTAAATTCATAAACCAGAATAGAATCAGTAATATTATGATACTATTTTTTTCAGAGCCATAAAGTGTCTTACTCAATAACGAAACTGAATTGTGGTCTTGTAAACACTGCCCCCCAGTGGCCCGTAAGAACGTGACCATCTCGTCATATAATCGTGGGTTTTACACTCTAAGGTGTGATCAGATTCTTTCATTGTCGTTTTATTCTGCTGCGCATAATAAGATGACGTTATGTAACACGCAAGACCTTGACAGTTTTACCATCTTACTCATATCCATTTTTTTTTNGCGCATAATAAGATGACGTTATGTAACACGCAAGACCTTGACAGTTTTACCATCTTACTCATATCCATTTTTTTTTGCTTTTACCAGTAATGCAATGATAACAGCGAATTCGTTTTTCGAAACAAATTTTTCCTTGAATAACTTTTCGAAACATTCATTATTTTGAGAAAATATCAATGAATGCGATTCTGATAATATGCACACACACACAAGTATGATCTATGCTTTAATAGCACAAGCATTTAATTAATTTGATCTCGAGCCTCCATCAAGAAACGAATTCAGACATGAGGCGATGTCATGAATTGTGTGAAAAATATCAACCCAAATATGGAGTGCTGTAGCTGTTTTAAGACTCGTTTTATCTGGTAGAAAATATGTCATAGTTACAAGCCTTATCCATTAATTTTTGTACGATTTACAAATTTAATGGTTTTCCAAGTACACTATTTAATAAGATACGATATTTCTTCTCCGCGGGCTAGCCTTTTCGCAACATTCAATCTGTAATGACATAACATATGTTTACCCCCAAACCGTTATTTTCTATGAAAACGTGAGGCAGTCTACCGCAATTAAAAATTTGTCACGCCTCCTTAGTGCTAGGTTATAAAAAACCGCTAATTTAGTCATCCGTCTTCCCGGTAATTTAGAACATAAATCATCACTATCCTTCTCTCGTGTAGTCTTTAAACTGACACTTCGTCTACTTAACATTAAGCAGATTGTCAACCAAGTTTAAAATATCGCTTGATGGTAATGCATTAATATACATTACCATTACTGTACACAATATAAGTCATTTGTATCGTTTGTCTATGAGGGTTCCTTGCCAAGTTAATTTGTATTTGCAGCATCCCCTGAAAACCAGTACTTTGCTCTAGCAGGAGGGCAACGGCAGTTTCAGCTCTAAATTTCCCTGAACTGCACCAAATTACTTTGCCTTCTCTTCGCCATCCCTTCCGTAGGGACTCAGTTATCTTTGATCACCATCACTGAACAACTCTACAATAAGCATTAACTCTTCAAAAATAAAAACTAAATTAAGAAGAAAATTAAAACAAGTTTATAAAAATGTTATTATCTTCCCTTCCCAGACCATTTGTCCAGCCGCACTGGATCCTGAACATAAAAAAGGAAGATATTTGAATTTATAAAACCAATAGATTTGCCTCAGTGATATACGTTCATATTTAAACTCACGAAATCGAAAATATAAGGTTAATAAAACTGCTCAGATAAAATTATACTCACTGAAAATATTTGTAATAATCGGAAGCTATTTATAAGATACCTTCAGTTAGCATCGAATTCCGGTGAGAATAAACGCCTTTCTTAAATGGCTGTAAACTGTATCTACTCTAGACTTATAACATGTTTCCAACTCGTGTAATTGTGATCTTCACATCAGCTACACGATAATAACAGGTGACTTCTGTAGCTGAGTTGTCTTAGTCGAGTCATTCGTCTGGCGTGATTCTGGCTTGAAGTTAAATTTAGGTCAGGGAATGTGTGTAGCGTTAATTTTAGCTATCCTTAGGTTGTAAATGAAACCATTACACTTATAGCTAAAACGAATTAAGTTTTAATAATTTCTGTTACCTGGAAATGCTTAACTTTTTGCGCATATTATAACCATGTTATACAGACTATTTGTAAGAACCTCGTCGCTTTTCGGAGCAATAGTATTGTTACATTAAAAGTATTTTTTTGTACTCAATATGCTCTCGTCTTTACAGAGTAATTACTATAAATTCCCGACTTTTCTAAGCGATGAAATNGTTTTTTTGTACTCAATATGCTCTCGTCTTTACAGAGTAATTACTATAAATTCCCGACTTTTCTAAGCGATGAAATCTAATTCTTTTTTTGGCACATAGCGAACCTAAAGTAGAGCATGTTCTCATAAAACTGATTCAGCGACGTTTTCATCTATCCCAATGTATTCTTACAGTTATAACTACCAACATCATTATTCATTATACACAGAATAGCCAAAAAAANTTCATCTATCCCAATGTATTCTTACAGTTATAACTACCAACATCATTATTCATTATACACAGAATAGCCAAAAAAATTGGTATAGGCGTGCGTATGCAAATAACAGAGGTATGGAACCAATCAGAGTAACGCGATGCGGTCGGCAGCTAGATCGGTTACTGCTGCTACAATGGCAGGTTATCAAGATTTAAGTGAGTTTGAACGTGGTGTTATAGTCGGCGCACGAGAGATGGGACATAGCATCTCCGAGGTAGCGATAACATTTGGATGTTCGCGTACGACCATTTCACGAGTGTACCGTGAATATCGGGAATCCGGTAAAACATCACATCTTCGACATCGCTGCGGCCGGAAAAAGATCGTGAACGAACGGAACAAACGACGTCTGACGAGAATCATTAAACGTGACCGACGTGCAACCCTTTCTAAAATTGGCGCAGATTTCAATGCCTTCTGCATACCTTCAGACATTAGTCGGGTCCATGCCACGTCGTCTTGCGGCACTTATGCGTGCTCGCGGGGGCCCTACACGATATTAGGCAGGTGTACCTTTTTTTTTTTTTTTTTTTTTGGCTCTTCAGTGTAGTAGTGACAATGTTCTCCAATGCAACACCCGTTGGCTCTCTAGGTGACACAAAGGATTTAAATAAAAGGAACACACAAAACAACAGTCGGGCGACAGGGGGGTGACGTCGGTCCGGCACTATTCAGACGACATAAAGAGGGTCGTACTTCTTTCCTGGTCTCTACTCATTGAAGGAGTCATGTCAGTGTTAGTTATGGTGGTGCTAACTACAGGAATGAACAGCGAAAGACGAAAAACGAAGTCGCTGAACCAAGTTTGTGAGAATGGCCTCCTGATTATGTTGACCGTGTGGTCCAGGTGCCAGCCACGTGCGTGAGAGTGGTCACGAGGGGTGCAGGGTGACTGTACCGCCGGCACACTCTCATCTTGCACGCAAGCGCCGTTGTTTATCAGTCAGCGTCAGAACGAGAACCTGACTTCGAGGAACCCGGCTGCCAAGGGACATCCAAGGGGAAGTCCTCAAGATGACCTTCCTCCTCCTTGTCCGTATATAAGGACCAGCTTGCTCTGCGCCTTAGTTCGTCCTCTCCGCTGCTGTCCATCATGAACTTCTACAAGTTCCTGGTGAGTTGATCCTGACCAGAAACACATCACCAACACATTTCTCGATTGTATTTCTTCCGCTACCAGCGCTTAAAATTCGGACTTAGATTACGTTTTACAACACTTAATACTATCTTTAAGGGTATTCAAGAAACAAAAATTATTTTCTACACTTTTTAACGTATTTCTTTTTCGTTGTGACAAAATTATACTCTGGAAAAAGTACGAAAATGGCACAGAATTATCTTAATGAAGCTAATAAAAGAAACTATATTGATTTTAAATTTACAAATTATTTTTACAAATCTCAAATTTTAAAAAAGTATGTTTATATATATTTCTGTATATGTGCTTTTTATAACGTTATATATATACACTGAGGTGAGAAAATTCATGGGATACCTCCTAATATCGTGTTGGACCTCCTTTTGCCCGGCGAAGTACAGCAACTCAACGTGGCATGGACTCAACAAGTCGTTGGAAGTCCCAGGCAGAAATATCGAGCCATGCTGCCACTATAGACGTCCATAATTGCGAAAGTGTTGCCGGTGCAGGATTCTGTGCACAAACTGACTTCTTGATTATGTCCCATAAATGTTCGATGGGATTCATGTCGGGTGATCTTGGTAGCCAAATCATTAGCTGGAACTGTCCAGAATGTTCTTCAAACCAATCGCGAACAGTTGTGTCTCGGTGACATGGCGCATTGTCATCCATAAAAATGCCATCGTTGTTTGGGTAAATGAAGTCCATGAATGGCTGCANTGCCATCGTTGTTTGGGTATATGAAGTCCATGAATGGCTGCAAGTGGTCTCCAAGTAGCTTAACATAACCCTTTCCAGTCAATGATCGGTTCAGTTGGACCAGAGGACCCAGTCCATTCCATGTAAAAACAGTCCACGCCATTATGTTCATTGTTGACAACTTGGGTCCATGGATTCGTGGGGTCTGCGCCACACTTGAACACTACCGTCAGCTCCTACCAATTGTAATCGGGACTCATCTGACCAAGCCAC
This sequence comes from Clitarchus hookeri, assembly GCA_002778355.1. Taxonomy (NCBI): domain Eukaryota; kingdom Metazoa; phylum Arthropoda; class Insecta; order Phasmatodea; family Phasmatidae; genus Clitarchus; species Clitarchus hookeri. The sequence continues at coordinate 7,399 of NQII01007893.1, read as the reverse complement.
GGTTTTCCAGTCGTCTAGAGTCCAACCAATATGGTCACGAGCCCAGGAGAGGCGCTGCAGGCGTGCTGTTAGTAAAGGCACTCGAATCGGTCTTCTGCTGGCATAGCCCAGTACAGCCAAAGTTCGCCGCACTGTCCTAACGGACACGTACGTCGTACGTCCTACATTGATGCCTGTGGTTATTTCACACAGTGTTGCTTGTCTGTTAACACTGACAATTCTGCGCACACGTCGTTGGTCTCGGTCATTAAGTACAGGCGGTCNTGCGTTGTCCGTGGTGGGAGGTTATGCCTGAAATTAGGTATTCTCGGCACTTTCTTGACACTGTGGATCTCGGAATGTTGAATTCCCTAACNCGTAACCATTTCCGAAATTAACTGTCCAATGCGTCGAGCTGAAACTACCATTCCGCGTTCAAAGTCTGTTAATTCCCGTCGTGCGGCCATAATCACGTCAGAAACCTTTTCACATGAATAACTTGAATACAAATTAAAGCCCAACCAATGCAATGCCCATTTAAACCTTTCGTACGCCATACTACTGCCATCTGTATATTTGCATATTGCTATCCCATGACTTTTGTCACCTCAGTGTATATATATATAACGTTAGACTACTGCTAAAAATAACTGCTCATGTCTTCGAAATGTCATGAGAATATTTTAATGGTAATTTTGTACCCTGTTCACCTGTAATTCAATTTTAATTTTTTATATAAAATTTAACAAAATAACTAAAAGTTAAACCACTATCGCAGGTAAACCATGATTCGGATTTCACATAAATTGCCAAATTTACGCTCCTGTGACTTTGAGAAACACTTTCGCTGAAACCAAACTTTGTGTTAAAATAAATTTTTCAAAATTATAACCTGAATCGTGTAAGACTACTTTCCTCGTATAAGAACATTGCCAGAATGGCAGCAAGATTCCGTCGGTTTTCGAAAATGATTGTTTATGCAGTATTTCGGGGATGTGTATGACTTGCAGTAATTTTATTACAGAGAAACCATCAGCGCCTATACAATTTATAAAGTTTCAATTTAATAAAAGCAAGCATACACGTCACAATGGTTACTATGAAATTATCTTCTTGGATCCTCTTGTATTTAAATAAATTACAGTAATTTTTTTTTTTTTTTTTTTTTTTTTTTTTTTTTTNAAAACCTTTATCTCTTACGAAGAGTTAATTCTTAAAATATAACTTGTTTTGAAATATCATTTATTTATAAAATTATGTTCCCAAGTAAACTACATATTTATTCTAGAAGTTATTATACGTTAAACAAAAAGAAATAAATCCAGTAATTGCGATAACATGCTCTTAAATTAATAAAAATACGGTTTAAAATATTTTTCCTGAACATTTTGCACAACTTTACTCAAATAACTTGATTAAAGGTTTTAGAGTTTGTTCCTTTATTCTATAGTGGTATTTGTTTCTTGGTTCAAGATTACAAAATTGCGACCAACTGTCCATATGTCTGAATGTTACATTACCATGCATAAACCATAGCAAAAGGCAGGGCGTTGTAATTTCCTCAAAATATTAACATTATAACTTTCATCTACACCCACGTAATTGATGCCAGTCCTCCTTTCACTTTGGGATTTCCTGTTTAATTAACATAACTACCGATAAATGCTTTCACCTTCCACCACTTTGCAAGTCGACGCGTCGTGGACTGGCATTCAACTTTCAGTTAAGACAGGATTACTGAAAAAGTATTGGTTAGCCTCGGACCACATTTTCAGTAAAACTGATGCGCCAGAATGAAAATTGGCAATAAATACAAGAAAGTTATTTTCCGTCTGCAAACTACCTTCGTTGGAAATCAACCCTGCCATTAGCTGGCTTAAAACGTTGTTCGCGATTGTATTTAGTATATATTTTGTTTCTCTGGTGAAACTTATACAGCGTGCGGGGAAATTTCGTTGCCAAACAGANGACATTTGAAAGGAGACACCGTCGTATCAGCAGCGTGCGGGGAAATTTCGTTGCCAAACAGAAAACAGTAAGTTCTGGGAAATCTTGCAGCATAAAGCAATCATTATATTTATATCAACTAAACGCGCATTATAAGTGGCTTCTGTAGCTAAGTTATCTTAGCCGCTTCCTTCGTCTGGCATGATTCTGGCTTCAAGTTAAATTTGGGTCAGGGAAGATGTGCAGCGTTAATTTCTAGCTATCATTAGCTTGGCAATGAGACCATCGCTCTTATAGAAAAGTTAAATCAAATTGTAATGTTTGCTACTACCTCAAAGTCTTAAATTTTAACGACTTAGGTACGTCCCTCACAGTCTCTATTTAACGACTAAGGTGAAATCCTCACAGTCTCTATTTAACAAGTTAGGTACATTCCTCAGAGTCTCTATTTAACAACTTAGGTGCATTCTTCACAGTCTTTATTTAAATCTAAAACTACTAATATACCTGCAAGTTTACTCAACTTTAACTACTCGATGGTTTTCCACGTCGCCCATAGCTTAGGTGATGGAACAATGATTACTGATCAATTATTTATGTCGCATACCATATTCCGTGCTAAACGTGTGTTAAACTGGTCGTATTAAAATATTGTATTATTTATCTGGAAAGATTTTCATTCCTTTTTATTTTTTTCATGTTGAATATTTGTTGTCATCTTTACGAGTGTATTAGGTCACGCAGGATGCTGAACAATCTTCCATTTAAATTAATTTTTTTACTTTAAATTATGTGGAAAGTCGCACAATTCTATTACACAATTAAAACATCGTACTTTTTTTTATGAAGACAACAAAATAGTTAAAACTTCGTGGCAAACGCGAACGAGTTATATTAAAAGTGTACAGGTTACTTGAAATGTTCTAAGTACGCCTACAGAAGGACACATTACTCTAAAATATTATCGTATGTGCAATCATATGTGAATAACTCGTGCAAGACTGTTTAATTGATTTCAATGAAGAATTTTTGTGGCATTACTGACAATGGCCTAGATAATAAATTAATACCCTAATTTAAGTTTTCTTTATTTCTGTGTAGAGAAACCGTTACCTTTACTGATTAGTTAGATATACAGAATGTTCACAAATAACACTGGCAAACTCCAGAGAGTAATTCATCATCAAAAATACGTAAAAAAAAGCTATATATACGACCTATAGCCTAAATCTATTTCCTAAGTATATTTCTTAAGTTTATTCCGGAAGGGTGTGGCCATCCTTGAATCTGTAGCTGAAACACATATGTTTTGCTACGAACTCAGCAAGAATAAAAGATAAATGTCTGGTTTTCTGGTTAATGTATTATTGCACAACGAAGTGCAAACAATAAAAAAAAATTGGTTACCGATATCAATCCTCTTCCATAAAATCCCATTCGTGCATTCAAAAACGTAACTGTCCAAAAAATTTTGTTTGTATCATGGGGATTAGTAATAAGCCGTACATGGTGAATAAAAAGGCCGCCTTGTGTTTTTTGCAACAAATGCCACCGTTTTCGAAAAATTAATGTATGATTGAATGCAATATTTGCATTTCTCGAAAATGGTGATATTTGGCGTAAAAATACAAGGGGAACTTTTTGTTTACCATGTACGGTAAATTACTAATCCATAGGGAAACAACTAAAATATCGGGCAGTTACATTTTTGAATGAACAAATGTAGTTCCAGCCCATCCGTTTTTATGGAAGGGTATTACTATTCGCGCACAATTTTTCATCGTTTGCACTAGGTTGTTCAATAATAGGCTTGCATTATCCATATAACTATGCACTCATATTTCATTCTTGCTTAGTCACCAGCAAAACACATCTGCTTCATCTGTATTTTCAATCGTGGTCACACCCTTCCGGAATAGACGTAAGATATAGATTGTGTGTGTGTGTGTATATATATATATATATACATTTTTTGGTGCGTATTTTTATGATGAATCACCTGCCAAAATTTGACGATGTCGTTTGTTAACAGCCTGTATATTCACACCAATCACATGTGAGGGAGCCACGGTGTTGTAGACTACTCGCCTCCCACCAAAGCGAACTCGGTTCGATTCCTTGGCGGGGTGACCCGCATTATTGCGTGTAGGAAACGTGGTGGGCGTTTCCATTGTCTCGACTTTTTTGTTTCAGGGGCGATCCCATTCTCCCCACCACTTGCTCAGTCTTCGCCCCATTTCACCCTCGACGGCGCTCAAGACATCACTTTTACGCGCCGACCAAACTCTCTCAATTCAAACACGTACCTATGGGTATTTCTTTATCGTGGTCTCCGTTCCTGCGTCTTGGAGTAGCTTACTCCGTCTCTAATGACCTCGCTGCCGGCGAGACATAAAGCCCTGCCTGCCTTTATGAGTGTCCGTTCCGACTTGTGCTTGTACAGTACGGTGTTGTGTTCCGGCAGGTGTGGTGCGCCCTCGCCCTGGCGACTGTAGGGTCCGCCACGGCTGCGGCAGCCAGCTACGCCGGTCGCGGGGGCTACAACGGACCCAGGAGACGGGGCTAGGCAACCACGTTCACGCCTTCTACTTACGTCACGTTCCTCAACCCCTGAGATGTTCTCCCGGCGGCCGTCTTAACCAATCTTGCACAATTACTCTGGAAATTTTCCTCATTTCGTAACACAAGTTTCTCATTTTAACAAAAAAAAAATGTTTAGTTATATGTTGGTGTATTTTGATAGGAGCACATGCAGAACTTATATGCATAGCTCCGATAAACACAGAAATGTAGATCATAAGTGTTTAAAATTAAGAAGTAAAAAATAAAAGATTTTGATTTTAACTTTATATTTTTTTTGGGGGGGGGAGTTGAGGTCACCTATCTTTATGACCATACATTTTACGTTTTACGCGTAATTTGTATAGTAACCCTATCCTTCGACTTCTTTTCTGAATGCTTGTATCAAGTATAAACATATTTTTGATATAATTAAACTTAACATTTTCGAAAGTAAACTTTAAAAAATAAAAAAGAACATGTCTGCAACTTTGTATACTTTTACATAGTGAATTATAGACCTAGAGATGCTAACAGATGATTAGGAAAAGTAATTGAATTTATTTCTCATGTCAAAATGTTTTATTTGGTGGCATCTGGATTTGGTACTTTTTGTACATGTTAGCGTAAGAAAACGTACAATAGTGTTAACACATCAGATGTTCAGAAATAATATGACATGTTTGCTCAGCAGATAAAACAGGTCAAGATGGGGAAAATATCTTCCCTGTAAACATTTTACCGGGGGTGGAAAATGTGAAGTTACGAGCAATGATGTAATGGGTATCAGTATGTTCTGTGGTAACACAGAAAGTGCTCTGTGTAGTTACCACGTAATAATACATCTTCCACGCTGCGTCTAGTGCTAGATTCACAATATCACGACGAGCATGACATGACAGCTCTGACAAGACGGAAAATGTATAGCATCGAATAGGAAGCAAAGTAAGCTCGATTTAATCATAACCCAGACAGATTTCTGTCGTGTCAGGCTCGTACAAGTATGCGAAGAATGCAAATGCAAGATTTCAAAACAAAATTTCGTAATACCTATTTCTTCACTGCAGTAAATAATAAGCAAACATACTTGGCATCAAACTCACCTTTCTATTTTGATGCGTTGTTTGCGTATCCAATTAAATTGGGTCAAAAACAAAATATTATACAGTTTAGTAAGGCCTGATGCAGTTATTATTAGATATTGTATTATTCTCTAGTCATTTTAAAAAAAATTTCAACAGCTTAACGCATAAAACGACTTTCAAATAACCACATTCAGCTATATTGAAATCTTATAAGTACAGATGAGTAATCCTATTCTACATTTGATGTCACATTATTAATAAATACTTTTATTAATATTATACCCTGGTACATACTACTTCATTATTCATATACATCAAAAAATTTAAATGATTAACAGTTGCAATGACTTGTTTAAAACAATCGTATAGCAACACACTTGTTTGGAAATAAATTATCCAGTTTTATTTTTCGAAATGTGTAAGAAAAGAAGTGGTTTCAACAGGCGTGGATCTGTTTTTTAAATACGTATTATTTGAGATTGTTGACGAATTTCTGTGAAATTCGAGAAATGTTGCACGTGCAGTATCAGTTATTTTAATGGCGTTGTTGGTACAAAACAAGCGAAATCACGACATCGTCATGTCTGCACAGAAGCTGAAGGACTCAATTTTTGGCCAAATTTTAAATGAGATCTTCGTAGAATGATTTTAAATGAATTATTAAACCAACGTAGGTTGGGCGTAAATCAGGAGAGAAATGCCAGAGGATGTCACAGGGCGTCCGTGGAAGCTGAGGGGAATAATACTCTTTCATACCTAACTGTCGCGATGTAGGTAGCAGCACTTCAGTGAGGATGCAAAGCAACCAGTGACCGGTCACGGGCACGACGACCGTGACTGTGCAGACCTATGTGTTATGTGCAGTGATTCAGCACCTCATAGAAACTGAGAGAAGATGGGCGTAGCTTTAATGCTATATATATAGCAAGCTCTTTGACTCTACTTAGCCTGAGGCTGTCCAGGGTTTCCACGTTCTCCTTGTATTTTTCCCATTGTGGTTTCCGCGGATGAAGGCCCCCTCGGACCAGTAGAGCAGCTTCCTGCCCCTTGTGGCCCCATGTCCACTTCCTCCACTCAGGGACATTCTCTTTAGCCATCTGAGCTTGGCAGTTCTCCTTTTTAGAAGAGAACATATCCACTACCATAGCGAATATTTAAACCACCACCAGCATGTTTCCATCTTCAATCTGACCTCCGGGCGCCGAATGAGTCGGTTGGTTACTGTCCCTAACCCATTTCTTCTGGGTGGTGCCCCAACCCATCCGACTGAGGGAACCTCTGCGGTAGTAAGGTCAGTACGTGCTGCTCCTTCCTTTTACTCTTGGGTTCTCCAAATTGTGTGGGATACCGGAATACCCCACTCAATATGGTCCATTACCATTACTTGAATTTCTTCAGCTTTTGGGCCCCCTGGCCGTAAAGGAGTCGACCGGCCCGCCATCAAGCACCACCATCATGATTGCCCGTCATTCAAGCTTAACAAGGGAGGAAAATACCCCTTTTGGTAAACCAGGCATAGGGAACGCTCGGGAGTTTCCCACTTTTGCTACAAGAGACGCATCACTAGCCCTTTCTGGTTTCACGCATCAGCTTACTCTCCGTTAATAGAGCTGGCCATATCTCCGACACTTCTACCTCTGTTTGACACCCCCCAGGCGCCGGTTAGACTGAAATAGCAGACAGAAGGAGCAAGTTTCCCTTTCGGTCAACAAGTCTCCCACCAGGCATTAAGCATCCCGACGAAATCCGCCAGGAGCAGGGCCAGACTTGAAATGTGCTTCCCGTAGTCAACCATATCCCAACCAGACCTTAGTCAATGACACACCCGG
>NQII01007892.1:0-82030 GCA_002778355.1 Clitarchus hookeri | reverse complement strand
CGATGTTTCTATCCGATGCATCGCAAAACATCGATGCGCAGTTTCGATACATTGCATCAAATAAAAACATCGATGTATTTTCAAAGTGGACACCCCTACCTCCAGGTAATGGTTCACCAGAGTTTGGAAATCAAAAAGCCATACAGCCTTGGCAAGCTGTTCTGAATATAAATGTATTACTACAGCACCTTGCTAGCCCATTCTTTCAGCAAGGAAATAATCCCAGCCATTCACAAGGATATTTCCAGCGCAGAGAAGGGCTAAACCCTTTATCAACATCATTTCCTCCATCTACTAGGAATGGAATAGTAGTTTCCGAAGCAGTAGGAGATGCTTCCACATATAGACCACCATTAAACTAGAGGGGGTTAGTGGTGGTGGGTACTAGTCAATCAACCGCAGTTGTTCTGGGTTGGGTTTGTTGCCTTCCTCATTGACGACATGACCCAGGAAGTTTATGTTGGTCTTTACGAGGTGGCATTTTGCATTTGCGCACATGAGACCATTGATGGCCAACCTCTCGAGCACAAGTGACAGGTGGTGTAAGTGCTCCTCCCAACTTGCTGACCATATCACCACGTCGTTCAGGTAGACGAGTGTAAACTCGCCAATGAGGCCATCCAGCACTCGTACCATCATCGCCTGGAAAGTGGCCGGTGCATACTTTAGTTCGAACGGCATGGCGTAGAACTGTAAACGTCTGCTATTGGTGGCCGTGAAAGCTGTCTTGCCACGGTCTATAAGCTTGACAGGCACTTGCCAATAGCCACTCTTTAGGTCAAGTTATGACATGACCTTGGCTTGCCCTAGTGAACTGAGGGCATATTTGACGCTGATGTATGGCGGTAACGTACTACACATCACTTGGTTCACTGGTAGAAAGTCTATACAAAACCTCCACGTGCCATCTTTTTTTGGTGCTAGTGTTTTGACAGAGTTGAAGTCACTGTTTAGTATTTAATAATCCTTGCTTGATGGGTTAAGTAACTGCGTGGTGGAGTGTATATAGGCAGCTCTTGCACTAGCGGTATGGCATGCTCAGCTACTGTGATTCAACAAAGGGCGTCGTGCACTGTGAACACTTCTCGTAGCGCATCAAAGAGCAGCTGAAAAGCTGCCTGGTGTTCGGGCAGTATGTTGTTATGAAAATCCGCTAGTGAAACAGCTGTTATTGCATCGGCTGGTCTGGTCAATGTTATACACTGTGCGTCGCTCCTTTAGGCCAAAATGGATGCGACGTGTTGCGAGTTCAACTATGGGGTTTTGTTCAGTAAGTCAAGGTACACAAAAGATGGCATCTTCCCATATGTGGTTATTATTTCTAGGACACGTATGCGAATTGTCACTGTGGCTTGACCTAGTGCAGTACCGGCGTGTTGATTGGTGGCTAAGTGAATTACATGAGCGGCTGAAGTGATATCTGTAGGGTGCACAAAACTAGGCTGTATGCATTTATGTGAGGTAGCAGTGTCTATTAATGCGTGGCAATGACAACCGTTAATACACTAAAATGAGGATGAACTGTGAATGACTGCTACTAACTTCGTTAATTAGGGCTTGTTACAGTGTCGTGTTGGTAACATTGTTCGAGACTGGGGTGTTGGGAATGCCCGGCTCCTTTACCCCTGCTTCCCGTTTCCCGAATCGCTGCTTGCATGGTTGTTTATTTGTTTGTTTGTTGAGGTGGGCATTATTAGGGCATGCACTGTGTGAATGGTATTATTGACCATCACAATAACGGCCCAGAGTTGGTGGTTGTTTGCTACTATCCCATTTCACGTTTTTATTTCACACACTGTCTGATGCACTGTTGTGTTTGTTGTCACTTGCACCAGTAATTTTTGGCTGTATTACCTCCTGCACTGGAATCTTTGTCCCATTGTTGACTGAAAGAATTGGTTTTAGCACTGCTTTGCACTGTGTCCTGTCCGTTCACACTGTCCTGGCGTTGCTCGTTGGCTCCATCGTGCGGCACTGTTCCCTTTTGTGACGCTGCTGGCATGGACTTAAGTCCACGATTGTGGCGGCACGCATGAGTCTATTAAGGTTGCTATCGAGCAGTGATATCAACACGGCATGGTACTCGGACCGCACTGTTTCTGCTATCACTTCGAGCACTTCACGCTCGGGCAGGTATGTGTGGAAACGTTTTGACATGGTGTATTTTCCTGGTGATGAATGTGGTCAATTTCTCTGTTGTTTACTGTTCTTCCAATGTTAGTTTGATTTGTGCTTGCAGCGATGTGAGTGCTCCTCGAAAGCGGCACTGGAAAGCTTGGAGGAACTCCTCTTACTGTAGACTGTAGTGATTAATGGATTGCCACCAGGAGCGTGCTTCTCCGAAAGTTGCGCTCCAATGCAGCTAAGCCACTCCTCCATACATACTCCTTAGCGTTGCAGGTATGATGTGCAGTCACTCAGGAACACTGATGGGTCCTCTGTAGGTGATCCCGTATAGGTGGGTAGCGACTGGAATCGCGATGGTGTGGTAGCACCGGTTGGTCCTGGTGCCAGGATTGGGATGGCTGCAGTGGTTAGGTGTTGCCTTCCGCTACTTTGTGGCCACGTGCTCGCAGCTGGTAGAACAAGGTTGTGAGTAGGAATTTGCATCACCGGGTTTGGTTGCGGGAATTGTGGTGTGTTAGTTGGTAACACTGGAATCAGATGTTGGGGGAAGGCAGGCTTGGCAAAGTATGTGGTGAGTGGTGGTATGTAAGGGGCAGATGTTAAGAGAGGGAGAGGTGCTGAAGTCAAGACCAGCTGGCACGGTGTGGAATGAGCGAACTGCGTTGTTCTGTTTACATCTGCCACGCGCACAGTTGCGGTGCTGTGTCTGCCACTGCTGTACATTGCCGATATGTGAATTTTCCATTTTGTACTGTCAGTCTCTCGCCAGGCTGCAAACATTGCCAGTGTACTGCACATGCTCTACATTTCTTCACGTCAGTGCTTTCACCCCCTGGGCTCACTGGTTGGTGACATTGTATCGGTTGACAGTCTGGGCCGGTTAACAAATCCTTGTATATGTAGAAGTGTTCAGTTGATTATTGTTGCTGTAGCACTGTGAACACTGAAAATTTTTGTTTTTAACGGTTGCGAGTCCGTTGCTGTCAGGCACGTTTGATGATAATGCTGTAGGCACGAGGTACAGTGCAGAGTAGGGTGACCATGGCCTGTGCACAGTAAACTTGTACTCTCCGAAACATTGAATCGACACTGGCTTGCAATTTGGTTTGTTATGTCGGAGCTGTCCATGTGTTCGCGGTGCGGTTGCTCATTGGGCTGGTCTTACAAGCGCATTTGCAATACGTTGTGTCTTGCTCATACTTGGCCACTAACGCCTGTAGGGTAGGGCGCAAGCATTGCTAACACAAAAGTGTCAGGATACCTTCAGGTGTTAGGCCAGCCATTGTTGTGGCTCGGTAGCCGAACCCCGCCTGTGGGGGTCAAGGCAATGGCCCACCCCTTGTGGTTGGCCTCCCTGCGTCCGCGTGGAGGGGTGTACTGACCGGTGGTGGTAGGTGTACACACTTCTGCGCACACAGTCCGCTGCGCCGGTCGATACTCCCAGCTGGTGTTGTGGTGATGAAGCGGGAGAGGGGATGAGTGCAGATGTACCCGCCCGCTCTTGCTGCGTAATTCACGGCGCAGGAGGGGGAGGGCTAATGACGCTTCGCTGTCCCATTATGGCCGACTCGCTGCACGTTTCCTGCGCCGTTGATGTAATGGCGGCTGTGAAGCTGGTTTTGGCGTGCTTTTACGCCGTATGGTGTGGCGTCTCTGGTCATCATTCTGGGTTCTGGTTGGCATCAGAACGTTGTCCCAGGTTGATCACACTACTCCTGACTTCCTCTTGTTGTTGGTGGGGATAGGTGGGGAAAGTGCTCATAGAGGGGTTGATGTGTCTGAAAATATGGAGGTTTCTGGGTCGAAGAAACATGAAAGGAATGATGAGGGAAAGGTACGCCACACGGAAGGCCGCCATTTAACGCTTGTTGGCTGTGTGGTGTCAGGTGAAATGGAATTTTGAGGGGCGGTACAAAAATTGTTAGGTGGGTTTTGTAATTGGTTATACATGACTAGGCCCCAGACACCGTCTGCAGGTGGTGTCGATGGTTGCTGATGATGCTGATGATCTCAGGGTACGGTAGGCCATTCGCCTGGATGTTTGCAGTCCCTCAGTAATTTGTTGGACGAGCCCCTCAGGCCAGTAGAATCAGACTTTCTCACGCCTAATACGTCTGCTGTGTTGTGGACCTATTCAGATTCACCCACACACCTTTAACTGTGAAAAGCTCTGAGTTGAGTATACTGAGTTTTAAGGTGACTTACTTTGGGTTAGGTGAAGACTGGTTGTAGCGGACCGGTACCCCGAAACGCCTGAAGGCAGTGCTTAAATAAAAGACACAAAGTATGAAAACTTCCATGTATAGGCCATTCACGGTTACTTCACACTTTTCTGAAACCCTGCTAAAGTTCTACTTTTGGCTACGTATTACGTATCCTTCCTCTACATGTAAACTTAAACACTGCCATGTGACTACGTCTTAACTGTCAAATGCTTGTTTACTTTTTTCAGTTGTTTAAAGAATTTAGTCATATTTCAAAACCCATTTCAGAAGAATGTCCACAATTTAGACCTATAATCATATGTAGGTCAGCTTTATGACTTTTTAACAATGTTTACGTTGACGATAGTTCTTAAAGTTTTATTATTTTAAATTATTAACATATTTGTTATATATGACACAGCACCTTACACATACTACACTTTCATATTTTTCCGCTATTGTGTTTAACCCTGCGATAACTGCAGGGGAAAGAACTGTAGTATTTAACCTCTTGTTATTAATGTGTTGGGTTATTTCGTTTAAAGGACGGCCTTAGTTGGAATAAAAATTGAAACGAAGGGACAGCCAGTCCAATGAAAAGACACAGTAGATTCAAGCACGCAACTCGTGTCGCTTATTTATTGAACATAGCAATGACAAACGTAAAAGATAGTGATAAACATCCACACAAATACGCCTACCGTAACTTTTATTCCGTTCATATTTATATGCATTGGTACTTACTAATGTCTAGGTTTATTTCATTATTTATTTAAATTTATCTGGCTGGGCTTACTATTTTGTTGGGGTTGTGGCAAACATTCAAATCACAGAAACTTAAGCACGTTGCACAATTGTGTTTCAAACACATAGGGCAAGATTACAACAATGTGATAAACAGACGTGACTTTTAAACAATGAATTTCATATTAACACGGTTAAATTTCATATTTTCACAGTTGAAACATATAAATTTCTCATTTCTGATATTTGCAATCATACACATGCAGCGGTCACAACACACTTTACACTGTATTTATTCCTGTTGTAGAAAAACATATTTATCACAATATCGTAAACTTCCTTGGCAGGTTTCAATACACAATGAGTATGGACTTGACGCTTTGTTCAGAAACACACCATGTCATGTCATCAGCATCGCCAGTCACCTATTCTGCCAACTTCTGATTTATAACCATCATGCCATCACATCTAATTATATCATAATAAGTATTCAAACAATAAAATCTTGTTTCGGGTGAAAATTACAAATTCAAAAATCATTATTTTTGCTGTAATAAGTATGAAATATGCCAAAATTGAAAACATGTATAATTTTCCTGCTACTATAGGTGTTGCAAAACTTCCCGAGTGAGAGAGTGAGTTGAGTCAAGGTTAGTGAGTCGAGGCGAGTTGAGCCCCGCTCTGCCTATTGAATTTTCTTCTTCTGACAAAAAAAAAACTCCCATATTACTAGAGTCTATGTACAGTAATATGCGCTGTTATTTTTAACTGTTTGTTTCCTTCAGTGCTACCCTAAAAATTCAAATATATCAATAGGCAATGTTTAATTTACAAATAGCATACCGAAAAACTCTGTTTAAACAATATTTATATGTGTGAACTATTTCTTACTAGCCGTTGCCAACACATCGCTGCTCTCTGTTTTTAATTTGTATTTAATACAAAATAAATATTACAAGTTATAGATGACACTAGTTAAAGTTTCATTTATTCAAAAATNGACACTAGTTAAAGTTTCATTTATTCAAAAATACAGTACTTCAAAGTTAATCACAGTGTTATATATTTGTGGTATACAAGTTATTGAAAAAAACAGGTTGACATGTTACGCATAAAGTGATTTTTCAAAGGTTCATTTCAAAACATCTGAAGAAACAGTGAATGGACTATAATTAACCTTGCACAAACAATTATACTACATTATGTGACAAGTGATGCTGGTTCTGGCCTACAAGTCCGCCAGATAGGCTACGTGGCATAAAAAGCGCAAACTGTCATTTTGGATTTAAGTGGAAACTAGGCTTCCCCTGGCTATTCAAGTCCTGGGGAAGAAGGGGCAGCGACTCTAGGTGAGAAAATAAATGTAAACGGTTGCAAGAATGACGTTACTATTGAAAACTACATAGTTCTGTGCACAAAAATGTAGTTCACCTGGAGCGCTCGCACGACGCGACCGAACCCTTGAGACACTAGACAACAATTGAATCTGGCAAGCTCGCGCGGTGCGAAATATGGCGGCATGCCTGCATTACTTTCTGTTTGTTTGGAAGACTTGCAACAAATAAGAAACACAAACCCTTGCATAAAACATTAACAAAAAAATACACAATATTACCCTGCATACAAAACTCTTGCAGTTTAACTTGGAAGACATGAAATGAGGGTGAAACAACGGAAATGAAAACAACGTGAATTTTAGAATAATAGAATAAGAACACTGAAATGCTGGTAGGGGCATCTTTGAGTGTTCACACTCTTAGTTTGTCTTTCCTTCGCCTTACTGTTTGCTTTTTAACACCTCCGCGCGCTGCGCTACCCTACACTGCACTCTGCACTCGCTGTGCATTGGTTATATGCTGATGCTAGTTGATGCGGTGGGCGCGTTGCATGGCAAACGGTCTGAGAGAGGCAGGACACTGTCCTGCATCAGCTGATAACTCACATACAGGACACGTTAACTTCTATTCTAAAGAATAATTTTTGTTCTTCGCACTAAAGTGGATTATAGAAGAAATTATATTTACATATGTTTAAATATTGTGCCATAAATTGGATTTAGAAAAACATAGGATTACACAATTACTTAGTTTAAATATTTCAACTGAATAAATAATATAATAATTTGGGCTCAAGAAATTTTCGAGCGGGAAAAATAATTTCCCGCAGGAAACAGGATGGGATCAAGGATTTTTCGGTACACTTAAAAATTAACGAAACGTACAAATAAAAACTTAAGATTAATGTATTATTGTATAATTGTGTTACATCATGCAATAAATAACACGTACAGGTGATTTACAAAATAAAAACACGAGCAGTACTGTTCCTAATGACTATCATTGGACGACATATTACGCCACGTGAAGTGCTGGCCAATAAAATACCACCTTAGACGATGATGTGTTGCGTTCGGCAACTGTTCGGCTGCCTTTAANACGTGAAGTGCTGGCCAATAAAATACCACCTTAGACGATGATGTGTTGCGTTCGGCAACTGTTCGGCTGCCTTTAATTTACAAGAACAAGAATCATGTGGCCGTAGAAATGCACAATCATTGTGATTTTTATGAGCTTACATGGAAATGCAATTGCATTCACACCAATTCAAATGTCACTTTACATGTATGTGTTTTNGTGATTTTTATGAGCTTACATGGAAATGCAATTGCATTCACACCAATTCAAATGTCACTTTACATGTATGTGTTTTATATGCCTTTCGGTCCGCAATGGAATTATTTGGTAACATTTATAAGAAGTTCGCAAAATTAAGAGTGCGTGAAAAGTAAGAGACTCATTTCATTGCCATTTCGATTCTTAAACAATATGGGCTTAAAATTCCAAACGTTATTTTCTTAATGCTTGTGAGCTGTGTGTATTAATTCAGCTGCTAAAATACTTGCAGAGGAAAATGTTAGTCACGCACAAATGTGCCATTATATCAATAAAATATACTTTTGTTTTAAAGATATATAACAAGTGTTTCACTTTTAAAGCGACGGACGGCAGAAAAAATACCATTAGTGAAATGGGAATACCATTTAGAGAAATGAGCAGTTATTTATTTTAGGAAGGGACACAGAAGTTTGTTTATATACGACGACCGGTGGCAAACTTTGTATACATTATATATATATGAAACCATTAATACTGATGGGTACGTTTACTTGCATTTATTTATTATTTACTTACGCTGGCAAGATTATGGCCATGTAGGTTCTCTCTTACATGTGTGTCACAGAACACAGAAATAACAGCAAAATAGCTTAAATAATTTTTATCCCGAAAAAGTTACGGGAAAATTATTCCCGCCCAACCTTTTTGAAAAATATATTTAGCGAATTTTTTCCAAAAAGTTGGGATCACGCCCAGCTCTAATAATAATGAAATGGTTTAATTTTTAGTGCTTTTCTGCACAGTTCCTTTTCATGACTTTTGATGACAGCTATATTTATTTTGCTTTTCAAGTCATAATGTTTTTCCATTGAAATTAGCCTGCTTATCAACGCTTAATGACAAACACAGTCACCTTTTTATGATTTGCTCTTTTAAAAACTATTGGAGGATGTAAATAATAGTTGCGAAATAAAGTTAATATTAAAAATTTTGGTTGGAGCAAGTATATATAACAATTCCAGTCAAACACAAACTTTTATACACAAATAAATAGAATTTCTCGATTTACCACCTGCTTAAAGGTGACCTCATTGCAACATAAGTGCATCTTGTGGCAATAGTTTTCCTCATGCCAAACTCTCCCATAAGAAATCTCGTTTTTTTTCCTAACCTGAGTAGAATTAACCTTAGTTTCATGCACTTGGTCCACGGACCACCAGTGGTCCACATACAGTAGTTTGAGAACCACTGTGATTGTTTTGACCTTTTTTTTTNCACTTGGTCCACGGACCACCAGTGGTCCACATACAGTAGTTTGAGAACCACTGTGATTGTTTTGACCTTTTTTTTTCTAGAACCGGCAAAAATATCACCATGGACAATTGGTTCACTATTTTGAAATTAGTAAAAGGTGTGTTGCAGTTTAAAATAACAATTGTTGGAGCAATCTGCAAAAATAAGATAGAAATACCACCAAGTTTTACTTGAGTAAAAAGCAGACCTGCAAAGTCACATGAATTTTCATTCAAGAAAGACTTAACTTTAGTTTCTTACATTCCCAGGAATAAGATTGTTCTACGCCTCTCATCAGTACATTATGAATAAGCTATTTGTGAGAGTACAGAGATGATCCAACGCCAGAAATGATTATCTTTTTTGATTGCATTAAGTTTGAAGCTGANACTATTTGTGAGAGTACAGAGATGATCCAACGCCAGAAATGATTATCTTTTTTGATTGCATTAAGTTTGAAGCTGATACAGTGGACCAGCTTTGTGCAAAATGTGATGTTTCTAGGAAAACTATATGCTGACCAATAATTGTATTTTTGCCATGCCAAATATTGTTGGCTTAAATTCACAAATTATTTACATTGGTAATGAAAATTGGTAGGTAGCAGAAGACACTACCTAGGACAGTTAGAAGTCCAGATCGTAGAAGGTCACACAAGGACGAGAAATGAAAAATTTACCCAAACATGTGTTATGTTTCACGAGATAATTTCTCAGTTTCCATCCCTCAAATGGTAATGTTAGGTTGCTGTTACTTAGCATAGTTGTGAACAACTAAACACCATAACTGTCATGTGTTTTGAATTTTCACGTGGTGAGTACTGTAGAAATATTGAATTAAATCATACTCAGAAAGATGAGATTACAAAATCCTGTTGTGTGTAGTAGCAGCATGTTGCAGGTAGCCCAGACAGGGAGATCCTTTGGGCTGCGGAAACGGGCAATTTGAGTGTTGTCGAGAGGCTGCTGGAAACAGACTTGCAGCTGTTACATGTCAGAGATAAGGATGGCTACACACCGTTACACCGGGCTTGTTACAATGACCACATTGAAGTTGTTAATGTGAGTGCACATCAAACTATTTTCCTTGTAAAAATATTTTCATAAATAGAAGTTTAAATTGTTATTATCAGGGTCTATACATATCTTGAATATCATAAATTTCAAATCCATCCAACTTTATAAGTACGAAACTCAGTAGTGGGGAGGACTATGAAGACCAGGGAAGCGAGTGAGTGAAGAGATTTGGTCGGCTTTAACATCGAGGTCTTCAGAGCCGATGAGAGTGAAGCAAGGTGAGTATGGAGCATCGCCGAGTGTAATGGCGGGGAAAGCGGGAGATCCCCAAGAAAACCTGCCAACCAGCAGCAGCATCCGGCACGATTTCCACATGCNGTAATGGCGGGGAAAGCGGGAGATCCCCAAGAAAACCTGCCAACCAGCAGCAGCATCCGGCACGATTTCCACATGCAAAAATCTGGGGGCGAACCCGCCAGGAATAGAACCAGGTTCACCTTGGTGGGAGGAGAGTAGTCTAACTACTAGACCACTATGGCCCCCAGCAGCGCTGGACAAAATAATTTGCAGAGGTACACAGTGCATTTATGTTACAAAGCTTAAAATAAAATGCAAGCNGTAATGGCGGGGAAAGCGGGAGATCCCCAAGAAAACCTGCCAACCAGCAGCAGCATCCGGCACGATTTCCACATGCGAAAATCTGGGGGCGAACCCGCCAGGAATAGAACCAGGTTCACCTTGGTGGGAGGAGAGTAGTCTAACTACTAGACCACTATGGCCCTCAGCAGCGCTGGACAAAATAATTTGCAGAGGTACACAGTGCATTTATGTTACAAAGCTTAAAATAAAATGCAAGCTAATTTAAAATAAAATTTTTGTGATACTCATGTAACTATTAATACCTAAATTCATAAACAGCAATATTTAAATACCTATTAATTACTCTAAATTTATGTACTTGATCACGCACCAAATTCAGCAACTCGTTATTACAAGAATCTAGCAGACAAACAGTTCAAATGGCTTAAAAATGTGATATTTATCCTGTAAAACAAAAACTTACCTAGAGGAAATGCACAGATGATTATAATTTAATACAAGACAATTTTAAACATAGCAAAATGTTCAAACTGTAAGTGAAACGATGCTAGAAGCATTATAAAATTATATTTGCATTGAAACAGACTACAATCATTATAAGAAATAAATTGCCTCCACTATCATTAGTAAATTTTCAAACAGCTGAGAATTTAAGTACCAGTATTTGTAGGTAATATCAACTACATATCCAGCCAAAACAATCTGCGGAGCAGAAAAAATTTGTTAAATTTTGGAGATGTGTATTATGTTACAGCATCTCACAACTTCCTGCTATGTGATATGAAGCTAAAAAACTTTTAACCTTCTTATATGTCCATTTATGTGAGTGTTTTTTAGGTTGTAAGATGGCAGGGGAATACATATAATCTGTGAATTACATTTCATGAAGTGACCTAAGCAAAATATTCCTTAAGTAATTATTTTGCAGTTTTGTGTAAGATATTTTGTATTAATATTGGAGAAAATTTATCTACACTTTAATCTCAACAAAGAGTTTTTTACTTTTTACTCTGGCTCTAATGTGCGAGTGAAGTCATTGCAGTGGTAGTGAATCATAAAGCTGAACACAAAATTGAATATCATTAAACATCCTCGTATTTTGAGTAAGTTATCTAAACTAATATGCCAGTGAGGATGATTAAAAACTCAGGACTGGCATCCTAATATGAGGGTACACATATGCCATTTCTCAAAGCTTCCTAATGGGAACCAAATATTTTGCAGGCTCTCAAAGTCACAGTATATCAGTGCATAACACTACAGCAATAGTAAAAAGGGAGCCGAGCAAATTGTAACCTTGATGAACCCAGGTGTGGTTCCGGGCGGCCACCTGGGGCACCAGCTCATAAGGTGCCAAATTGAGGTCAAAATATTTTAAAGTCCTTTTAAATTTACCTTTTTTGAAATTTAATAATGTTTTTTATTCTGAAGTATTGAGTAAATAAAGTACACAGTTGAATAACCAAAACTATAACTTTTTAATAATTCATAGCATGGACATTTTATTATAGCTGTGAGACACCTTATTTCTGTGTACCTTAAATACCCTACTCCATTAACAGTGTTCCATAAAGTGTAAAACATATTATATACTTGACTTACTTAAAATGTTGGACAAAAAGAACCCTCTAGGTCTTTTTATCAGAAATGGAAGGTACTGCACCCTGGATAGAAGCCACTCTGAACAGATGACTAGTTACTCTATTTGTGCATCGTGGATCAAGAAAAGAACCATTAACAAGAAAGGATTTTTGGGACTCATTTCAGTAGACAGTTTTTACAGAAGCCACAGCACTTACCCTGTTAACTCATTTGAAATAAATGAATGTATAATTATGCAATATGCATAGGTAAAAAGATGACCATCAGGTGCACATGAGAGAGGCTCAGAGCAGGTTACTAAACAAGAACACTCTGGCATTTTTCGTACCATTCCCTTATGTACTGAGAATTGGAATAACAATTCAAAACATTTCCCTTGACTGTACACATGAAATCAGGACACATGTAGAGCGTAAGCAAACAGGTCTTGATGGAACCGTGAGCTGAGACCTAGCCATTATCTAACAAGGCTGCACAGATTCTCGATCTGTGAGCATAAAATAAATAAGCCTTTGAAATAGCTTGTACATGATTGCACTTCCCTTTTCCTGAGGTGGACAAAATCCATAAATGAACAAACTGGGTTCGTGGAAAATATTTTTAGTGTAAGAAAATTTTTAAGAAAGGTAGTANTCCCGTGGTTCTGCTGCATGCACAAGACATGAAGACCAGCCATTATCTAACAAGGCTGCACAGATTCTCGATCTGTGAGCATAAAATAAATAAGCCTTTGAAATAGCTTGTACATGATTGCACTTCCCTTTTCCTGAGGTGGACAAAATCCATAAATGAACAAACTGGGTTCGTGGAAAATATTTTTAGTGAAAGAAAATTTTTAAGAAAGGTAGTAGTAATTACCTGTCTTCATTAAAGCATTTAAGCTACTAATGTTTGAAATTACTTTTTATGTTTTTTTTATTTTAAAGTTTGTAAAAATCATTTCATCAATGGTATTGCTGCTGCACTCAGTGCAAGTGAATTTTGTAAAAGAGATTTTGAATTGCATCAAAGGACAGGATACAAACATGAACCTGCAGCATCCTCCCCTTTATCAAATGTTCAAGGAAGGTAATGTTGAGCAGAGCGGTGGAGGCAAAATCTCTTTGGGTTTGGTCAGCTTCTAGCCGATAGACAAAGACAAGTAAAGTCAACTGAAAATAAATTCACAAACAAAAGTTACATAGCACACAACTGCTCTCTACAGACAATCTCTCCGTTTTACCCTCTCTTCCCCGTCAGGTCTTACATACTAGTCTTACACAGTCTGGGAGGGACATAACCAACTCCCAATCTCGTCAAGAGGTTCTGCCTCGTGACCTTCGCCATCTCTGTCTTACTTGCAGGCCTCTTGTTGATTTCAACACATTGCACAACGATCACATGAGTCCACGGTCACTGCGACACTTCGGGCGACACACTTATTGTTTACCACACACGCAGCAGCAGTTTCTCAACTTGTTCAAGAAAAATTTCTTACTCACTACGCAAACCAGATTCAACAGTAAAATCCCAGATGTAAAAATCCCAGTGATGCAGGTAGAACCTGCAACCACTGCCCAAGGGGAAAGGGGAGATAGATCCATGTTTCAGCAGGTTCCTGTAACCTGATCCTGTCTTTTATCATGCTGAGAAAGAAGTTTACATGGTTGAACATGACATATCTGTAATATGACACATTTTATGACTTAGCTTGTCAGACCACAGTTGTAGTTACCACAAAGGAATCAGGAAAGGGCGGAAGTGAACGAAATTCAGAACTTCAAAAAATTTCCGGAGCCTATAACTTTAGGATTGAAATTTCCCAAACAGTTAAGAACAATATCACTAATGTATGTGAAGGTACAGTAATTAATACAATATAATTTTTTTTTGTTAATTAAAGTTTATATTATTTATTGTACACTACCCTCTTTCCATTGCCAAATTATTAACTTACTCTAATGATAATAACATAGTCCAGTAACAATTGTTGCATTGGATAAAATTTTCATGTGTGTTGTTCAAACATTCTCAGCCACGTCAGAATACACGCTGTATGCCAGACCTCCCCAATAAATTCTGTGGGAGGGTTATCTCTTGTCACCCATCCCCTCCACAAAGCTCTTGAGGGAATGAGTCACAGTGGCTCGTGCTATGGCAAGTGCAGCAGAACGTAACCGAGGACAACTATAGTGTTTCTCACATCTTCCTTAGTCATTTACCCCCACTATAGTTGAGAAGTTACACACTGTTCAGATGCAAGTGGAACCCTGTGTGTAGGATATTGGTCTCATAGGTTGAACAAGAGACGAAGTATGTTGCTGTAGTTGCAAGGCTACCATTTCCCCTCTTGTTACCAGGCATGTGAGGGGAGGAAGCATTATTGTGCAAGGCCATGATAAGATACAGGAGTTTGTTTGAAGATAGCCAATATCCGACTGCNGAGGGGAGGAAGCATTATTGTGCAAGGCCATGATAAGATACAGGAGTTTGTTTGAAGATAGCCAATATCCGACTGCGTGTAAGGGGGAGGAAACAAATGCGCAGCCGAGAGATAGAGAGAACACTAGAATATTTTATATTGTNATCCGACTGCGTGTAAGGGGGAGGAAACAAATGCGCAGCCGAGAGATAGAGAGAACACTAGAATATTTTATATTGTACAGAAACTCAAATTATGTATTAATGTGTTTTAAGTTGGCCAAATCTTTCATCAGTTTTTCTGTACATGAGTGCACGTTTCCATTCCGTTACAACTCTTTGCGTTCCCCATAGTACTTATACCTTTTGCACAGGAAAACCTACAGGTTTTCCATACTATATTTAAATAAAATGCTATAGATATGTTTTTGCCAGTTTTGGTAAAAGTATCTTTAAGTTACCCTATTAGAATGGTAAAGGATTGGTAGCTTTTGGGCTCCCTGTATAAATAATGTTAAAATTATCTGCTTGTATTGTATATTGCATCAATCGAAAAACTTTTGGCCCCGTCACTTAAGATTTTATGCAAGAATTGTTTTAAAACTGTTTGTGTATGCAAATGTCTTAATAACTGGGTGTGAAATAAGTTGAGAGCAGTTTTCACCTCTCCAATTCAGCTGAAGCTCGGGAGTCAGGCACAACCTTGCTTCCTCCCCTTACACGTCTGATGAGAGAGGAAGTGGTTACCTAGCAAACACCAGCATGGCATCCTCCCATCCTCTTTCGCTCTTTTTCAATTGGGCATGGTTTTGTGATTGAACCTGCAACCCTCTTTATTATGAGATGGAAAACTGCTACGCAGCCATTTCAGCTACAGAAACACAACCAGGGGTGTATGCAAGGGGGCTGCAGCCTCTCCCAAAAAGTAAAAATATAAATATAAACAAATTTTGGAAAATTAACTGAAAATAATGTACTGAGAATTGGAATAACAATTCAAAACGTTTCCCTTGACTATGCGCATGAAATCGAAGTAAATTTTACATTGGGAAAAGGTGTTTTTCTTATTGTGCAAAGTGCTCACTTCAGGAATCAGTGTTGAGCCCCATTCTTCCCCCCTTCCCAAAAATAAAAATAAAATCCTTTGTACGCAACTGCATATGAGTGAAAAAAATATATTTAAAATATGATGAGTTGGTCTATCAGCTTTGGTGTATTTGTTTGTCATAAAGTTACAATGAAATTACGAAAGTAGCATAAGTGTTTTTGAAAAACCATTACTTTTATGTTATTTATACTAGTCAGTCCTATGTAAAGTCTCATAAAGCCCCTATATTTATTGTTCATCTACTGAGAACCCACTGTTCACAATTTTGGTGTTCATATTTTATGCATTCTGCCAACTACAGTTTTATTACAAATGGTCTTTCCGATTAAAAAAATTAATAACTCGCATGCTATAACACTCAGATACATGAAAGTAATCTCAATGGAAAGGGAAACTCAAAAAGTTTTAGTGGTTGGTACAGCTGTCGCGTAGTTATTGATTTCGCCGCTAGGGCGATAGGAGAGAAGTCTACTGTCAACAAAGACAAGGAAGGCTTTTTGTGTGCTGGATTTTCATGTTTGCAAATCTGTTATCACTGTGCAACGTAACTTTAGAAGGGAGTTTGGTGAAGATGCATCTAGTGGGCCCAGTATCAGTAAGTGGTACACTGACTTTAAAGCAAGAGGATGGAGTAAATTTTAAATTAGCCAGAAGATTGCAAATCAAAATCAACAAGTTTTACGTATTGTGTGAAATAACTTACTTATGTCTATGACATTTAAAATGAAATATCCTGCTAACGACAATGCATCTTTAAGCAAAAATCAACCTGTCATCCACCAGTAAGTGAGGTAACTGTGGAGCGTGTGAGAGAGAGTTTCGTGCAAAGAAATCCACCACACAGCCAGCAGAGAATTGGACATTCCACAACCAACTGTGTGGAACATTTTGCGGAAACGTTTGCGGTTCCATCCTTACCATCTGCAATTTTTGCAGGCCCTGAAACTGGACGACAAAGCCAAGCGACTGTCTTTCTGTGAGGACATGCAAATGCCAATAGAAATTGATGGTTTTGCGAAATCATTGGTGTTCAGTGATGAAGCCACCTTCCATCTGTTGGGCAAAGTGCGAAAACATAATGTCAGGATCTGGGGTCTGGAAAATCCTAAATGTTATGTGAAGCAAGTTCGTGACTCCCCAAGCTGAATGTTTTTTTGTGCCATCAGTCATGAAAAGGTGTACAGCCCTTTCTTTTTCGACGAGGACATAATCACGGGGCTTTCATACCTGCAAATGTTGCAGACATGGCTTCTTCCACAACTGGAACAGGATAACCAAGGTTTTATTTTTCAGCAGAATGGGGCACCACCCCATTTCCACTTGGGTGTCAGACTTGAACTCAATAGGTGACTACCAAACAGATGGATTGGGCGTGCTGGCCGTGACGACGATGAACGTTTGCGTTGACTTTTACTGTCCCCCGATCTTACACTCTGTGACTTTTTCTCTCTGGGGTTTTGTCAAAACACGTCTATCAGCCACCTTTACCACAGACCATCCAGGATCTTCGTATTCGCATCACAGATGCCATTGCATTAGTGGATCGTCCAATGTTACAACATGTATGGCAAGAATTGGACTACAGACTCAATGTGTGTCGTGTGACAAAGGGCGCTCACATTAAGCACATGTGATGTGAACCAAATTATAAAAAAAACTTTTTGAGTTTCNGTGTCGTGTGACAAAGGGCGCTCACATTAAGCACATGTGATGTGAACCAAATTATAAAAAAAACTTTTTGAGTTTCTCTTTACATTGATAACACTTTCACGTATTTGAGTTTTATAAAACATGAGTTATTCAGGTTTGGAATCGGGGAAGATCATTTGTAATAACACTGTATTTTGTAATGTAAAGTTTGTAGGTTACATTTTTTCCACATTTACATTTAACAGTGCAATAATCATTCGCTTCTGCACTTATTTTCCATACATTTAAAATTCCAGAGTTTTGACTGTACCGGATCAGTGTACCGTCATTGGGACGTAAGTTTGGCTGCAATCAGAAATCACCAGTAGAAAGTAGTGCCATTTCAGTGTTAGCAAAAAAAAAGTCCAGCCTGCAGCACTGCACGTAAGAAGTGGCATTTCAAGTGAGCAAGCCCATCCAGCAAGGCCTTNCAAAAAAAAGTCCAGCCTGCAGCACTGCACGTAAGAAGTGGCATTTCAAGTGAGCAAGCCCATCCAGCAAGGCCTTACACATACTATCTCATAAGAAAAATTGTTCCGTGTGCTGCAGGCTTAGTTTTTCCTGTAGCTCTCTATACCGGGTGTATTAACTCCACTGTTGCCTCGTGTTGTGTAAATTATTCAGTTTTGCTGTGCCAGGGAATAGCTGAACCATTTTTCACCTTTTCTTGTAGTATCTGCTGCTGAAAGGTGCTAACTTCAGAGCGGAGACCGAAGATGGCTGGCAGCCATTGCACTCATCCTGCATGTGGAACAACTACAGGTGTGTGGCAAAACTACTGGACCATGGGGCTGATATAAATGCCACCAGCAAGGGAGGTTAGTCACACATCAATGGTCAGTTTGGTTCATGGGACATGTATTTGTACAAATATTAATCAGGTATTACTGTTTATAATAAAATTCCCAACAGAGTGATGTAATGCAATACCTGGGATCTAGAGATGTAAATTATTTCTCTTTTTTTCTCTTAATGTCTTTAATTTTTGTTTTGTGGATAACCGTTTATAATACACTATGCTTTTTGGGATAGCATTAAACATATAATAAGCTAGATTTGTGTTATATCCCTACTTGTTCATGTGAATAGTAATGAAATGTGCCCTAAGGGTAATCTGAACAACTTTTACATAGAGAAACCTCCTAGCATAGTCTATATTCTGTTTTTGCATTTACCTGAATTGAAATCGTGTTATATAATTGTTAAGATAATTTCTTGATTAGTTATATTATGAACCAATTCTGTCACATAGTTATATTTATAATATGAATTGTATTTATTAGTAACATAAACATTTATTTCTTATTTTGCATGTAAAAAGTCTAGGAAAACAAAAGCACTAAGGGCAATCCAGGCAAGCCTACAACTTGCCTCATCGCCCTTATGACCAAGGCAGTGAACTTACGTGCAGTCATTTCATTGGGCTTTCTGCAGTGACAGTATCATTTTATGGAATAAAACTAAAGCTTAGGAGTGCTGCATGTTCCTGTACTGTTTAAAACATCCTGTACCAGAGTTTTTATGCCAAAAAGTTTTTGCTATAAGATAATTGATTTTCAGTCAAGAAACTGGCACATGTTGCAGGACAGACACCCTTGCACTTGGCGGCGTCAAACAGCCAGGCGAAGGAGACGTTGCAGCTGCTACTGATGCATCCTCACATAAAGGCAGATGTACGCAATGCCAGTAACGAGACGGCTGGCAACATCGCATTGAGGAGCAGCAAACACTTCAGGCTGTTTGAAATGGTCGAGCCCTGCTTGGCCACCCTCTGAGCTCAGTCATGCTTCTGTCACAGACTCTAGTTACTTTTTTTATTTGTGTTTGTATTTGAGAATCAATAAAATCTAAGAGTTCAGAAAAATGCTCGACTTACTACAGATTTGCACTTAATTTATTTTTTTTGACTAATCACAGCTCAATTATTTTATAGTATTAATGGAGATACAGTAACAAAATTGTATAGGTGAAATATCTAGTCATGTGCAATGGAAGCAGCAAATTTAATTACTTTGGCATAAAATTGAAAATCTAGACTTACACCTAACTGGCATTCAGAAATCACCCTATCTTGTTACTATCAGGGTACTTTAAGATAGAGTGGTTTCCAATGGAGCATTGCATTCAACTGAACAATATACAGAGTTCATTAAAAGCAGTACAGACACTACCAAAACTGTCAGAATAGTACTATTTAAAGAATGTGTATATTTTGTAACACTGAAAAATATTGTGCTAGAATTTACTTATCCTAATGTTTTGAAAAGTAAAAGAATACATGTTTGCTTTTAATCAAATTTTAAATATATTTCCATTCCGGATGCTTTAGAAAGCACATTTTACAGGGAAAAANCTTTATCAAACAAGACCTATAATAATTACTGCAGTTGTATATAATAAAAAGTTAGTAATAATTTTCACAAATATTTTAAATTGATTTTATGCACATCCATTTCAGTTATATCTAAAATGGTAAACATAATTACTAATTTGTTATTACATATAGAGTAATTATTATAATTTGGCTTCATGAAGGGTTTTTTGCAAAATGTGCTTTTAAAGCATCCAGAATGAACTATGATTAAATTTTCATTTGAAGTAAACTCCTATTAATTCATTATTTATACATTTAAATACAGTGCACACTCAATGTACCGATAAACCTTATCAACAGTTAATTTACAACTGTCCGGCGAAATTCCTTGTCGCTACTAGGCCACATGAGGTAGACAGGATGATGGCTAGTAGGGTATTTAGTTACTATACTTTGGTGCAGACTAAGGGCACCTGCAGTTGTTGTGTAAGGGGTAAACAAATGCTTGTATTCTCCGTTTGTTAACACACTAATATTTTATTTGTCTGAAGGGAACATGGGTATTTACACACACTGACGAGACTGAGCCCCCCTACAAGTCGTAGGCCTGAAGGGCTGGTGTGCAGAATGCTATGCGTCGGGGAAGGTTGTTTGAATCGAGATGTTTCTACTACTTATCTGCGACTGCGGCTTTTGGTGAATTGTCTTCGCTCGTAGTTGAGGCCTGGTGAGTGGGGTGGCCCTTTTTCAGGCCCTCGGACTGGCTCTCGTTGGCATGCTGTACTCAGCTGGCTTCTTCCTTCGGCTTTGACTGACTCTCTCGGAAGTCCGGGATGGTTTCCCGGGGACTATTGAGTGTGTCTGTGACCTCTGCTGGCGATTTCCGTCGGAGGGCGCGTCTCGTCTGCAACAATCCGGCTCGCGTCCCTGCCTTCGCTGCCTCGCGCTGAGTGACCGACGGTGAACAACTGACCCCAGCCTTTGCTGCCTCGTGAATTTAACTCGTGTCCTGCTATATTCAAGATAGCTGTCAGCAGTTTCTAGAGAGAGAAATCTGGAAATCCCCAGTGTACCTCACNTCGTGTCCTGCTATATTCAAGATAGCTGTCAGCAGTTTCTAGAGAGAGAAATCTGGAAATCCCCAGTGTACCTCACGTTTTTTAATGCAGGATTTAGTGTTTCGTCAGCTGCTTGTGTGCTTCAACTAGGACGGAGGGAGGGTGTGTTTACTGTGACGGGGATTCCTACTGAGATGGGTTTTCACTAAATTCTCGTGGGGGCATCCCCGGCTTCCTTCGTCGAGGGCCGCATATCAGTTAATTCTGTTGCGTTGCACAGGGTTCTTCCCCAAGCAATCTGGTTGGGACTTACCCTGTTTCTCTTGAATTTCGAGACATCCCCGGAAGTTTCATTGTCAGCTTCCCTGCCCTTGCTAGCTGCCTGCCCTGGCTAACTATAGCAGGGTGTGGAAACAGCGCAATGCCTGTCCCATGTACACGCCACGCGTCTATCCCCCTTGGCTAACTTCGCTGTTGAACATCCTGTAAACAGCGTTGGCTATGGGCTTGTTTCTATCTGGGTCCCTGCTCTATGTCTCTGCGCTCGCCGTCAACTCTCTGCTGCCCAAGCGCACGTGTGTTGTGCGACAGCTGGGTAGATATCTCCTCCCCTACTTTTCCCCTCTAGCTGAAGCCCTCCCTCTTTCCCCTCTTCTCGCTTTGACCTAGTGAGGGATGTGCGTTATCAGCTTTGTGACACTTATCATTTACAGTACCAGTTAAGTATTTTATTTCAAAAACTTTTAATAAAAGTTTTAAAAAATATTTTCATAAATTGTTGCGTACTTTTAAAATGTCTTTAAATAATGAACATTCTTGTGTCCTACCATTCCTGCTGTATGGTCGCCGGCTTTAATTTTGTTTACTTCAAAGACCTTTTCTAACATTTCATAATTATTATGTATAATATTATGAATAAAATTTATAAAAAGTTAAATAAAAAATTAATTTAGTTGGTAATTTGCAATTTACTAACACTCATTTTGTGGTCTTCGGTTTGAATTCCAGTGATTGCAAATTACCAATGAGAAGACCAATTTGACATAAATGCCATAACATGGTATGTTTTCTACATGAAATTCATGTAATGCGTTATACACAATCAAAATACCATAACAAAAACCGAAGTGGCAGCCGTATGAATAGAAAGATAAAATTTTTTTTCAAAATATATCTATTGTTTTTGTGTAATATTGCAATTTTTGTATTTTTTTTTTGGGGTTTAAAGCGACAGGTATATTTTCTATATGATTAGTGATAAGGTCAGTTTGCTCTACACAACAATCCGCTGCCCTCTCAGACTCAGAAAAGATCAGTTTCCTAACACCCTTCAGACTTACACTGACCACGTTGGAAAACTGTTCTGTAAATCTGTCTGGAAATCTCGTTACCATTGACAACACCGCTTCCCTGGGCACTGCTGGGGCTAGGAGCATACTCTTGCTATGAAACTTACTTGGAGGAGACTTTATTACCAGAGATAACGCAGTTTCTCTAAGTTCTCCGGGGAATAGGCATAGCAATGCTTCCCAACACCTCTAGGGGTACGTGCACCTCCCAAGTTGGAAATGTTACCCGACNCCGGGGAATAGGCATAGCAATGCTTCCCAACACCTCTAGGGGTACGTGCACCTCCCAAGTTGGAAATGTTACCCGACTCAGCTGAGCATGTGGCTATAAGCAATAGCGCCGCTTTGCTGCGCATTGTTGAGTCGGGAAGTAGGGTTTGCCATCATCAGGTGGAAGGATGCCCTCAATTGGGAAGTGAACTGATCTCTTGGCACCGGCACCAGAGAGAGAGAAAGAGAAAGAGAGAGAGACACACACACACACACACTCTCTCTCTCTCTCACTCACTCACTCACTCACTCTCTGGTTGTCTGGAAAGCCCGCCCTTCCCTGATACACAGATTATGTCATCTTNTCTCACTCACTCACTCACTCACTCTCTGGTTGTCTGGAAAGCCCGCCCTTCCCTGATACACAGATTATGTCATCTTGTCGTACCTAGAGAGCTTGCCTAAGCCTTGGCGTTCACCTTGCCACATGCCCCACCATAGAGCAGGGAAGGCAAAGGCTGATAGAATAGCCACTGCTCAGTTGAGTTGAGAAATTTGGGAGGCTCTTTAACAAGGTCTTGAGAGCAGATGAGGGTGAAATGAAGTGAGAATGGAGCAGCACCGGAATGAAAGGGCGGAGAAATGGGAGATCTCCGAGAAAACCCCCTGACCAGCGGCATCATCCAGCACGATTCCCACTTGCGAAAATCCAGACGTGACCTGGCCTGGGATTTCACCCAGTTCGCCTACCACCATATTCACTTTATAGGTGTTTATGTATAAATAGTGACACAAGTTTTTCACAAAGTGCAAAATCAATAAATTTTTTTGCAAAATTTGCCTTAGTTATTTGAAATTGCAAAATAAGCAAACACTTTAGTGAACACATGGAATAATTGTGTAAGATTAGCTTGTGGAGCAGTAAAAACATATTTGGTTTAAGCGATTAATAGTAATAGTTTCTGATAAATCAATTTTCAGAATGTTTTCATAATCAGTTAGTTATCGGAACATCGAAGGAGATGTTAAAAACAGTTGTAAGTGTGTTTGTTTAGGTTATAGAAAAAAATTTTGATTTATTAAAGTGCATGTTTAAGTTTTTGATACAGTAGTATAACAATACAATATAAAGAGAATACTGTGTACCATAAACATATATATAAGCTGACAGCAACAGCATTGCACATACTGAAGATTGGTCCTGCACAACGTTTTGCTAACCTCAATAGCTACTCTTGTTCTATGAGCTTCTGCGGAGAAAACCAAAACCTAAAAGGATGACAATGTTATTTCAGTTTTATGGTTACAGAGTACTTGCTTACGTTGTCATTTCCTTTAATATCATTTCCAAATTACGCTTTATTATACAAGTTAACAGTATAAACTTTTTATTTTAATAGACTATTGACATAGAGATCATGGGTAAGTATTTTTCATTTCTTTCTATACGGTATTCAGTATTAATAATATGATTGTTATTTTTCATTTCTTTCCTAGAGGGTGGTCAGTATTAAATGTTTATTAAAAAAAAGTACTAAATAAAACTACCCTGGTTGTCTTTCGTCTCACCATTGCTGATTGGCCAAGAGATGTGTCATGGTCAGATGACAGCCAATCAGAGGACAGNTGGTTGTCTTTCGTCTCACCATTGCTGATTGGCCAAGAGATGTGTCATGGTCAGATGACAGCCAATCAGAGGACAGGAGACAACAGAAGTAAAATAGAATTAATTTTTTCTGACAGAATAATTCTCAACACCTCCAAAGATGTATGTGTGTGTGGTAAGAATTTTTAATGGGATAATTAGTAACCAAATAGAGTTTAATATTTAATACAATTGCTTCAGATGTTTTGAACTGTGAATAATTATTAATGAAACATAAATTATATGGATTTTATCGTATTTGAGAAGAAAATGTAATTTGTTAAATGTTGATGGAGAANTTGTATTTGAGAAGAAAATGTAATTTGTTAAATGTTGATGGAGAAGAAGAAGAAACAGTAAATAAAAAATCGGAGAAGATTTTAATTACAACTTTTTAATTTTAATGTAATGTGTGAATTAATTGAAATGTAACAACTGGCAACCCAGCGTGTAGCTGAAGCACAACGTCGGGAATTTCTAGAGTTTCAGAAGTTGTGAACTCAGAAAAGGGAAGGACTACACCCAATCTTTGGCTACCAATTGAAGACATCGTTCGAGCTGGAATGCGGTAACCTGGTATGCTAAGAACTTCGAAAATACATTAACAGAAGAAATAGGTATTTTCCTCCACGCGAAACATAGTGGAATTCTGGGAAGCACAAGGGCTTGAGCAAGAANTTAACAGAAGAAATAGGTATTTTCCTCCACGCGAAACATAGTGGAATTCTGGGAAGCACAAGGGCTTGAGCAAGAAGAACAATATTTTTTTGTTTGAGTTTTGCAGGTCAGAAGAGAAAATTCTGTAAGTAACCAATTGTGACAAATTTTGTTTTTGTGTGTTGCAATGAGTGAGAATGAAGAGGAAATATCAAAATTCATAGGTTTTAAACAAGAAATTAGTGTTGAAAAACAAACAATTAATGTGGAAGGCAATTTAGCTTTGTTATTAGAGAAATTTGAAAGAATGCAGAAAACCATTAGGAAAGAAATGCAAACTAGACACATTCTTAGAAAATAAATGTAAACGATCATAAAAACAGAAATCCAGGCAGATAGACACATCCTAAGGAAAGAAATACAAATCTGTTGTAATGACTCAATATATTACTTATCGGGATTTGGAATTAAAGCCGTGGGAGTTCGTTTACCGTGGTAGTTATGTTTATTGGCCGTACGTTTGCAGTTTCGGGAAATCTTAGCTTTGTTACGCGTCAGTATTAGCGATAGAAGCTTTCCAAACTGTGTCAACAGTTTGTGTTCTACAAGGTTTGGATTATCTTTTACCTACGACGCAGTTCGGTTGGTGTGGGAAAGTGGTTGCCAACCCAAACCATGCCCTTATCTGTGGAGGGGGGAAGGGGAGGTGGCGATAGGCAAGCAGTAGACAACCAGCACTCGCCGAGGCCACGTTGGGCATGGCAAATAACCACTACACCGGCAAACTTTAACCGGCTTGTTTATTTCTCCGCAGGTATGGGAGGTCGCTACCTGTATTTTCGTCTGGCGATGCAAGTTTTCAAGACGTAAATTAACAATAAACCACTGCGGCGCTGCTATTTCTCTCAGTTTGTTTGTCTGTGAAACCTATTCGTACTCGGCATACAGGACGATTGAATGGGAACTGTTTCATTCGAATAACAAATAAAAGTAAACAGTAAATAAACAAAAACTAAGACTTTATTTTCATATTAGTTTTGGCGCCTTTAAAGTTTCATGCTTCTAACCATTGAGTTAACCGTGCTATAACTTCCATTTGTCAATTATTGACGTTGAATGTTACACTGTTTTAATAATGTAGAAAAAGTTCTGGAAATTAGTGAGCAAAAGCATAAGTAATATAAAAACTTTTAGATGACAAAAATTGAACAAGGGGTTTTTGGGGTGGGGGGTTAGAAAACATAAACAGGACAGGGAAGTGAATTGTAAAGATAATGTAATGTATGAACCAGGTTTTGTATCATTAGATAATAAGAGTATAGTGTATGTAAATGAGAATATCGTTGGTGAAAGGGAAAAAATTCTTGGAAATAATCAAGGAACAACATTAAAAACAGGACTAATAAAATGTTTAAATAATGGGGGATGGGGTCAAATAAACTAGGACAAACTTTAAAAATGAATACAAAATGTGAGGAAAAGGAATGGACAAAAGAGGTACACAAAGCAAGAAGGGCAAAGGGAAAAAAGAAATTAAAAAATATTGGAGGGGGGGGGGGATGAAATGTACACATGCAAAATAAAGTTGAAAAAAACAGAGGTAGGTAAATTTTGGTGAGGAATACTTAGACAGAAAATAGTTAAGGAAAAACAGGGGTAATTAGGCAGTAGAAAAAAAAAACGATGGAAGTGCTATATGTAGAGACCATGTGCNGGAATACTTAGACAGAAAATAGTTAAGGAAAAACAGGGGTAATTAGGCAGTAGAAAAAAAAAACGATGGAAGTGCTATAATATATGTAGAGACCGTGTGTAAGTATTTTTCATTTCTTTCCTAGAGGATGGTCAGCATTAAATGTTTATTAAAGAAAAGTACTAAATAAAACTACCATGGTTGTCTCTTGTCTCGCCATTGCTGACTGGCGGAGACATGTATCATGGTCAGACGACAGCCAATCGGAGGACAGGAAACAACATAAGTAAGGCAGAAGTAAAATAAAACTAATTTTTTAACAATAGTTCTCAACACCTCCAAAGATGGATATGTGTTTCCGTATAAATAATTTTTTAACAAGATAATTAGTAAGGAAATATAGTTTAATATTTAATACAATTGCGTCAGATGTTTTGAACTGTGAATAATTATGGACAAAACATAAATGATGTAGATTTTGTTAAATGTCGGAGAAGAAGAAACAGTATATAAAAGATTTGATAAGATTTTAATTACGACTTTATAATTTTTATTGAAATGCAACAACTGGTGCTTACCATGTGAATTGTATTGTGAATTAATTGAAATGCAACAAGTTAAACTGGCATTTATGGTGGGAAACATGAATAAATAAATAAATAAGTACCATCAAGCTATTTAGTGGAATCTTTCTTTGTGTTAATATAACCAAGTAATTATGTAAACAAAGATACATAAATTAATTTAACCAGTTTTTACAAATTACACGGTTTAAGTTTTTACAATAAAATTGTTGGCTGATGAAAAATGTGGCATTCTACCAAAAATTTTTACATTTATCTTTTACAAAATAGTTATTTTTATAGTTGCATATATTTTCAGTAGTCTTTAATTCTGTGTGGGAATCATGTTGGTGATTAGTGCCTTTGCTTATATTTTAAACATTCATATGAACTGTCTATTTGATATGCACATACAGTATATATGGATAAAGTATTTTTTTCCCCCATTGAATTGGCAAATTTTATCTATTAAAATTACACATTTTTATAAAATTAAACACTTCAATTTAATATTTTGCTGAAAGAAAATTAATTGTACACATACTTTATTGTATGAAATATTGTATTACATATTAAAAGTCACAAAAGTTTTTGACTTAATTTTATAAAAAAAATAGCAAAAAATAGACTAAATCATGCCAATATTTTCACAGAAAACATATGTGTCTATGTATAAAACACAAAATCTGTTGGTGTAGGGCTGTGCTGGATGTTCAGCTATAGGAAAAATTTGAGGACTACATCAAGTACTTTCTCTTAGGGATAAAACATGTTCAAAAATATTCTGGAAAACCTTTTTTGATCTCTGTAGGTTGTATACTATAGGTATGGTTTTACAAAGCTTTAGAAATATCCAATTACTACTTGAATATTTTACAATTCAACAAACTCAATCTTGTGAGGAAAAGTTGAATTCTTACTGATTTATGTACATTCAACTAAGTACAATTACAAGTCAGTACGTATTATATACATGGGTCAATTCCAATATTTGATCAATTCAGAATCCAAAACTGATTCTGTCCTTGTACTCTTCAATTCTCAAACTGATTCTAGATTCAACTTAAGTGTAGCCAAAGTAGCTGAATATGAATATTACAAAATATAAGGGACATAAACAACTGAAATGCATTGATATCGTAAAGCACTGAAGTTTTAAAGGATTTCCATCCCAGATGACCAGATTGTGGTAGGCCTACTACAATCTTAATTGCAACACATATAAAATTAATATAATAGGTAGACTTACGCCTTGCTATGTTTCCCCCTTAAAAAATACAGTATTACTAGAAAGGAAGTGTAAATGCTTGATACTACTGTTATACATCTAAATAAAATACAAAAAATGTTAATACATGAACGTACTATATTTAGCCAGCACTGAAATGTGAATATTACATAACACAAAAAATTTCAGAGCTAAAAGAATGTTATTATTTTACAAACTGCATACTTAAACAAGATTTACCTATTGTGCACCATGAAAAACATTAGGCTATCATGGTTACTTTGGTAACGAGACATGCGTGCCAAAAAAAGTGTTAAGTTAAAAACATACAATCACAACAGTATGCACACAAGATTCTTGACAGACATAGTAATTGTGGAACAACACTAAACATGGAAAAAATTTATTCATTGCTTTCTTCTTTAAGGCTTGTTCTATAATGACGAATGTGTAGGAAATCTGACAAAAAAAAAACATTCGCTTAAGGAAGTCACTTCGAGTTGAGAACTGGATCCATTTTATAATGAACGACTGTTGATCTTTGCTGATTTTCAGTGAAAATTGAAAATTTGCACACACTACCATTGTTGTAGCACAAGTCTTATGCAGTTACACCTAACAATGGGTACAAGGTATGACTGCTGTGTTTATGTTCAGCCCTTTTGTAAAAACAAATGAGAATACGTGACTGGCTCACAGCAGCCAATAAATATTACTGTAGCATTAACCTGATTCTGGAAAATCAAATAATACTTAGTACAGTTTATATTATAGTGCATTTTATATTGTAATTGTACCATCCTAATGCCATGCACTACATGCCCAATAAAAATTTGGGAAGAGATTTCTCCTGGTGGTGACAGACCAGTTAGAGAAGTTCCCCATACCTAACCAAGAGGCATCTACAGTCATTAAAATCATGGGGAAGAGGAGGTCTTCCCCAAGTGTATCCTGATGGGTAATAGCACCTCATTCAGCAGGCAACAGTGGATGCAGGCCTGTCAATACTGGGGAGTAGAGAGCTGGAACAAAGTCTGCATACCACCTGCCAACAAGACAGAATGTAGAAACTGGGTTATCAAGAAGTGTATCTGCCTCTGTATGGACAAACACCACACACAGTGAAATGCCCACATCCCCAACACATTATTCACTTTGCAACTCAAACATAACAAGGACATTGGGATCTCCCCGAGCCAGTTACTCTTATGATGAAACATTTACAAATCCCAAGAGTGGAAGTGGGAATAGGGCCCCACTCCATGCCAGCTGCCGAAATATCACACCAAGAGGCCAACAAAACGGCGTGGAAAGCTTGAAAATTGCCCCAGAAGTACATCCTGTGGAAGTACCCAATTCTGTCTGAAAACCACCATCCATGTTTACCAAAATGCTTGCTGCCTTCTGGTAAACATGAATGGTGAAGAGTCATCCTTTAGTCGGGCCAGTGACAAGTTTCACGCAGAATTTGCTTCTTGGTGGGATGACTCGTGCACAATTCTAGAAAGGTGCAGGAACATTGATTGGACAGGCGATAAGTGGGAGAAAGTCAAGAAAATCACCCACAACCAAGCTGAAATCAATCTGCCCCAAGTATCACAAAGAAATTTGATCCACCTTCGATGATAATGCAGAGCAGGCAGCAGTTTCAGTTACACAAGAGACTGGAGGCAAAATTAGCCCCCCATCTCTAATGCAATTTCCAGATCCCCTCCCCCCACTGCAGGAGAAAAACAGGCAGCCTGCAACCAAATGCAACCAGGATGTTGACCTAGGTTGTACTACATGTTTGCCTACCCAAATCAGCACCAAAACTACTCCTTGGACTCTGCCTCAGAAACTTAAGCCACCATGAGGTACCCCCTCTTCTCCCCATAACACAACCCCCTGACACAAGAGTCGGGAGGCCAAGGGTATGCTAACACCAAATGTGGGAAGTTTCTGCACCTCATCCCACCGAGGAAGGAGAGGAGGTGGGGGCAAATTGACATGTTCAGTGCCTCAAATTTTAACCCTTGCTGCTGAAACCACTTCATGATCCTTCAAACAAACCAGCTTACCAGTATAATGACGGAAAGGCGAGGGATACATGCCCCTAACCGAGAGCAGATACCACCTGCACCAATTTACTTCCCCGATACACATGCGGGAGTGGCAGCCGATTGAGCCAGCGCCGCACAATTATAAGAGAGATTCCAGCCCAAGAATTGCCAGTTATTCTCCAGCGGCAACCACCTTCAGTTCTCACAGTTCCTCTTGAGGAGAACTCAAAGCACCTTAGTACCTGCAAGCAATGCTGAGCCACGTCTTTGGTCACTGTGCTTACCGCACCGTCCCAGTCGATACACTGTGCCGGTATCTCAGCCACATAACTCTAGTTGAGATTTATAAATAAACGTAAAAAACATTACCATGTTTGGCATGTCTAAAACTCATGCATGTGTTGTGCAAGCCATTTTCGCCCTCGAGGCAACTAACCTGTGTCATTTAAGTCTCTCTCAGACTTTATTCCAAATAGCTAATTACTTACACAAACTTCTCTTGACTATTTAATCTAAACCCATTATTTCTTTACCAGATCAACCCACTCAATTATACTCGGCTGCTTTCATATAGCAACACCGAAGGCAAACTGTCATGGAATTTGAGGATGGCGGAAATACCCAACCCACTTTGCTCTTACACAAGAGGGAGCGTAGGGAAATTGCGCATTGAGTGTTGGAAACCTTCTTGAATACCAAACCCACCTACCTTGCATACCCCTCCCTCCTGCCATGTACCACCTCACCTTTGTACCAAACCCACACCATTTGGCCCTATGCCTTACTCCCATATAGGGGGAGAACAAGTAAACACAGTCAAAGCTAACCAGCGCTCTCAGAAACTGAAGGAGACAGGTCAGCCCTCATTATCCAAAGTTGAGTGCTCAGATTTCCAAAGAAAAGAACATATCAGAGTAGAGGGCTCCCTCTAGAGCCAGTACAGTGTAGCAGCATGACACCAAGCCCTGGGCCAAATAGTTTACACCCACAAAGAACCCAAGGAAGGCAAACAGATTGGTGCATAGTACATGATTTGCATGGGAGAGATTAGTGGAGAACACCTCACACAACCCGTTGTTTGATTCCATGTCACCTAGTGGACATATCAACCAACCCTACAGGCGCCAGCATTTATAGGCCATTCACGATAAACTGAGCATTTTTTGAAGCCCTCTCATTTGGAATAATAGTCAATAAATATATTTTATTGTAAACTTAGACTTCAACTTTCGAGTCCAGTGAAATATATACACTGTGTTTATTACTTACATGGCAATATTTATTTTAAAAAGTGGTCTAAGGATATAAAATGGTTGATAGGAAAAAAGTAACTAGGGCCTCAAAAGTGCTAGCCTAATTTTCAAGCATTCATAGCTATTATATTCTGATTGTTTGTGTTAATATGAGAGTTTATGGGAAATGTAAGTATGTAAAAAATAACAATAATCTTCATCTATGTTCACGAGTACCTTGTAAGGCCTAAAAGGTTTCTTCTTGGTTTTTGCTTAATTTTAAACATTTTTGATGATAAATTTTTATTACACATAACTTTATTCTACTTTTAATCCTCATAAATATTAGGTGCACAACTTTATCTAACAGTGGTTAACCGTCAAAATACCATCAAAACTAATTTTGTGCAGATAATTCACCTCTAGTGGGTTGGACTACAATGTAAACCACCTATAATATCACTTGATAGCAGCTTGTGACAATTACTNCAGATAATTCACCTCTAGTGGGTTGGACTACAATGTAAACCACCTATAATATCACTTGATAGCAGCTTGTGACAATTCCTTTAGAATGGAAACTCGGNTTACTTCTCGAGCTCATGTAGAATGGCACTGTTTTCTTTACTGCTGATGGTGCCTTTGGCTCTGAGTCAAGTTCTGATTCTTGTAATAACTTTGTGATTCTTGTAATAACTCACACTACACCTATTCTCATGAAGACACTTGCACCAAGTACTAGTTAATTAAGACAACCAGATATACCAGCTTCCCAAAACATAATTTTCTTACATATGTGCACAATGATGACAAACACACAGAGAAATTATATAAAGTTAAACATCAAATTCTAAAATGGATTGAGATATTACAGTTTATCTCAAATAATGATCTCACTATATAAAATATAATGCTGATTCATCAATAAAACTGACAAACCAGACTAGAAATAGTTTTGTTATTCTCAGATATCACGCACAATTAGAATGGGCAACTACTCCTCTAAAAAGAGCTTGCACAATCAAGGAAGAATCTGAAGTTGTTTTCTCGACACAAGGATTAGGCAGCACAGCACATCATGTCGCAGATGAGTATGCTGAACACCTGTGAAACCTGCACCTTTTCCTTCGTTGCTAATGTCATACTCCAACCAACCGCTGTGACCTCTAGCATTTGCCATGGCTTCCACAGGTTGGATAGGCATGGGCGTACTGTATACATGCCATAAAGACACCACTTTAGCCACCCTGAAAGGAGAATCCCTCTATAGTGGCAAGCGACCTAAAGGGGCAGATGATGTGAATATAATAGTGTAGGTAGAATGTTTGTAATGACAGCATTCCTCTCGTACATCATTACATCTCCTACAAGCACGGATGGCTATACAGACGAATGACAGGTGAGCAACTAGTAAAGACGTGAGTTGTCTTGCTTATGTCTTGGTGTGGTTCAGCATGTGCACCAGCATGAGCTCCAGTTCTGTGTACCTATTTCCACATGTACCACAGTGAAATTCGGTCTCACCAGGGTGCGAGGAGTTGATGTGCTCTCGCAGGCTGTGGGAGCGGGTAAAGTTAGTGCCGCAGAAGCAGCAGGTGTAGGGCGTGTTGGCATTGTGAGATGTCATGTGGTGGCGCAAATTGCACCGGTACTGGAAGCGAGCACCGCATAGAGAGCAGACGTGTGGTTTGTGGCCTGTATGCCCAGCCATGTGGCGATGCAGGTTGCTCTTGTAAGAGAAGCGCGAGTCACATGTCTCGCACTTGTATGGCTTCTCACCTTGATGGGTGAGCAGGTGCTGTTTAAGTGTCTGCACACGAGTGAAAGTCCCTTTGCAGACATAACACATAAAGGATTTCTCTTTGTTGTGGGTGGTTGCATGCGTGACCAGAGAGGTCTTCTGAGCAAATGATGCCAGGCAGATGACGCACACGTATGGCCTGTCACCAGTGTGTGTGATCGCATGCCGTTTGAGGTTGCTGCTTGCAGTGAACTTGAGGTCGCACATGTGGCAGGTGAAAGGTTTGTCACCCGAATGTGTCATCATGTGGTTTTTGAGGTTGTGTTTGTTGGCGAATGTCTTGCCACACTTAGAGCACCGGTATGGTCTCACAATAGCATGGTCCATCATGTGCTTCTTTAGTACAGTGCGATGGTCATACTCGACCCCGCAGATATTGCACACAATGTTGTCGTGGTCTGTGTGAAGGAGCAGGTGATTCTTCAGCTCTTTCAACAGGATGAAGGTCTCGTTGCATTCAGAGCACCCATATGGCTTATCCCCAGGCTCCAGTTCGAAAGGCAATGAACCAACAGGGTCCTTCTTCTTATCTGGATTTGAAACAATACACACAAATTATGAAATGGAGGACTCAAAAAGTTCACGTAATTAATGATTATGGATATTGTAATTCAGAAGCAAAACAGTGTCTTTTTCTTAATGCCAAATTACCCACTGAGCACTAATTCATTAAAATTAACAGTTACAAAACCAACATATATAATAGTAAAAGCAATTTGATTTTACACACCACAGTTTGGCAGGGTTAAAAATAGACTTCCTCGAGCCAATACCTTAAAGGTAAGGTAGTATAGATTCAGGATAGTTAACTACTACTTCCTACTTTTAATGACATGTTGATAAAAAGAAAGCAATAAAAGCACAATCACTTAAATAAAACACTATGGCCTATAATGTAGAATAAACAACAAACAAATATTTACAGCGAATATCATGACATGTGACATTCAAAATGGCTGGAATATCACAGCTGCTCTACAGGATTACAATTCCTAAAATTCAAATGAATAAAAGACAACATTGAATGAAAATAGTAATCACAAACCTGTGGATTTTGTGGCCTCTGGTAGCTTTTCTTTTGTTCTTTCGCAATCTTGGGGGAAGCTGAAAATATCATAAAATACATGAGCATTGCAATGCAAAATAACCAGTGCTGAATGAAGACACAACTTCCAGGATCCAAATAAATCAGGAAACACTGAAAAATTACATTGTTTCTACTAATTTATATAACATAGTTTCTGCATTCTTTTTTGCTAAAGCAAATAATGTTGAAAGTATTTCTACAATAAGTTGATTATTTCATTGAATTAATTCAATTTGCTTGTTTGGACATTTTGTACAAAACAATTGCTATCTTTGGGTTATATTTAAACAAAATGTAAAAATCTATTCTTCGAGTATAATCTTTCCACTGCAGTAACTATGTGCTATAAATGATTTCTCTTTCCCCTCACCACTATATGTGTGTGTGTGTGTGTGTGAGAAAGATATAGAAGATAATCACATGAGAACATGCACACTTACGAAATATATGCTGTCACTACCAACAAAGGGAATTCCCATCAACAAGATTCCAGAAGGATGGAATTTTGATGTTGCAACCTTCTCTAAGTGCAAAAACTTGGCATAACAAAAAAATTACATCACTTATTTATTTATTTATTTATTCAGGTTCACTGCATAATGGCATAAAAAAAGTGGACTTTTCATGAAACAAGTAATAAATAGCCTAGGCAATACCAAAAATTAAAACTCAGGACCATCTGAAAAAAAGGTAAACCTATTGCAAAAATGAATTTTTTCAGAAGTACAACTGACTGACTTAAAAATTTACCAGAACCAACACACACCAAGCTGCAATGAGTGTGCATTAGTTAAAGAAAAAAAAAACTTATATATTACTACATTTCGCAATGTGCATTAAATTTTTTGAAATTAGCCACTAACCCTTTGAGCAGTATAAACGTACACATATAAGCTTTTCTCAAGTGCCAAAAAGAGAATGGCTGTATATCTAAGTTTTTCAACTCTCAGTCGATTAGCGATAGTGTAGTGATACTCCAGTGAAATGCATGTGCTGCTGTCTGTGCTTTAACTTACGTGCTATTTTGGGAATTGTATTTCTGCATGTTTGTATTACAGTTTTACTGCAGGAAATGTTTAGTTTTCACTTACAACAATAAAAACATGTATATATTATTCTTTTTATTAATTTTCTTTCCTTATTATGAAGTTTAGGCCTACAGAACATTATTTGCTTTTTGTTGCGACTTTATATAACTCTGTGAATGCTGCTGTGCAGGGTAAATGCTGCTTTATTTTGTCTGCTGTTATATGGCTTCAAAGAGAAAATTACACGCACGTTCTGAACATGACATAAGTGAAATAATAACAAACTGTCAATGGAATAGTGGCATGAGTAGTTATTCTAGCAGTGAAAGTGAAATTGATTACTTCGAAAATTCTTAAAATAACTCTCTCACTGAACCCAATAGATCTGTGTTCAGAGCTGGTTATACTGTAAGTAACAGAAGAACTTTGTATTTGATTCTTCCGAGTGAGGTAAACAATATTGATCTATCACCAAATCCCACACAGGTAGATACGTCAAGCAAGTTCTTCATTCTGATCTCTTGAATCACATTGCTTGTGAAACATCAAATATCATTTGTATGTTTCTACACATACAGATGTAAAAAAAAAAAAATTAAAAGCAGAAAAAATTATACCAGACATTAGTGGCAGAGTTATTACACATTTCTCGCAAATGTAATGCTATTGGCTCACATATCAAGACATAGACTCAAGGTCTACTGGTCAAGTGACCCTTTTATTTCCACCCTCATGTTCAGAAAAAATCTTTTCGTTAAGTAGGTATAGATTTCCATTGTTACAGCTGCTTCATTTTTATTTAAATAAGACCCAGATAAAAAAAAATTTGACAACAAAGTAAGTGCTGTTAATGAGAAAATGAGAAGCAACTTCAAAACTCCTTTCAAACAATTCTAGAATCTCTGTATAAAGAAAGTATAATGCCCTGAAAAGGACATCTACCATTCAAATAGTATATCACATATGACAGGCATGGGTTCGGAGTGAAACTCTTTGTGCATTGTAACTGCAAAACCAGGTTACGTTCCACGATTCTATTGTGTATACGGGTAAACACAGTAACGCTGAATTAGACAGCAATTTAGGCTTTTCAGGTTCAGTTGTGAAATAACTTGTTAAATTATGTTTATTCATGGGTAACTGGTTCACTAGTCAAAGTCATTTTCAGTTCCTGTTTGGTAGCAATACTGGGGCTTGTGGTACTGCCAGACTGAACAGAAAATATATGCCACTATTTCCTAAAAAGGTTTGGAAAGGGGAGTGTGCAGTACAACATACAAACACCCTATAGTTTAAATATAGCACAAAAAAAAAAAGATGCGTGTGTGCTGTCAACGATTTATAAACATGAAATAAAAACAACTTCCAAACAGGACCATTTTGCTGCAAATTACCAAGAGAAGCAGGCAAGTATTGTCGAATACGACAATAATATACGTCTTGATAAGGCAGACACAACTTAGTTTCAACTATAGCTGCTGCAAAACAGCCAAGAAGTTGTTCTTTCATTACGTTAATTTGTGGGTACTGAATTATACATCGTTTTAAAGATAAAACTGGAAAAAAAAATGCAAGTAACACGAATTCAGAACCAAACTAATCAGGCAGATGCTTCAAGAACTTCTCAGGCCATGAAAAATCATCAAAGCTGGATGACATTCTGCAATTCCCACATAAGATCCATTAAAACTCTTGGCACATCATTTCCCAACACAAGT
Source organism: Clitarchus hookeri (assembly GCA_002778355.1). Lineage (NCBI taxonomy): Eukaryota > Metazoa > Arthropoda > Insecta > Phasmatodea > Phasmatidae > Clitarchus > Clitarchus hookeri. The sequence continues at coordinate 45,007 of NQII01007892.1, read as the reverse complement.
CCTATCCAGTGGCGGATTTACACATTTGCCGCCAGTAGGCTATTCAAATTTTGCCGCCCCTACCGACCTCTACAATTGGATACCCTAGTTTACAATCATATTAATTATAATTTTTTTGTCAATGAAATTGTAACTTTATGATTTGTGCACTATCGTCCTAATTACACCACCTTTTCCCCGTAATTAGTATGATAGTGAACTAGGTGATCGATGTGTCAATTTCTAGATTATTTTTACAATCCAACGATTTAGTTAAGATTGCACAAGAAATAGTTTTTGGGTATATTTCTGAGCTAATAAAAGCTCAATCATGTACTACTAATAAGGCGGGGTAAGTATGCCTCAATACTACTTACACAATAATGTACATTCGGTAAACGTAATTAAATAATTTTTATTGCGTTTACTTACAGTTTAAAAAAAATATATTTAATTATCTGGTAACAATCCTGCTGATGATGTCTATGAAATTCAATTAATTAAGTTATGAAAGTTTTATAATACCTTTTTGCGCCATTTTCTATTGGCAAAATCATCAATTATATCGTCGTATGAAATTTTGTTCATTAGTTCTGACTCTATGCACAAAAGAGCTAAGGCGTTTAGCTTTTCTTAGCATAAGGTAGATCTTAGATAATTTTTCACCCTTTTTAAGCAAGAAAAGTTTCTCTCACCCGCACAACTGGTCACTGGTGTACATAGAGCCATGCAAACTGCTATATCCAAGTTTGGATAAACGTTTTGCAAATTCTGTTTTCGCAGGAACGAAGATAGACTTTTCAATGATCCAGAATCTGGTTTTACTAAAATTCTTTCAGAAGAAAGGTGGCATTGAAAATGTATGCATTCTTGAACTAAGTCAGTCTCTTAATCATTAGGATACATTTCTTCCAAGAAAAGGGCTTTTTCCGTAAGGGTTGATGATGACAATTCACTCATTTTGATCAGAAATGAAAACTTTTCATTGAACCTGTTGTAGGCCTCCTGCCGTTTTTCTAATTCGGATACGAGTCTATCAATGAGGACGAGAAATGTGTTAACCCTGAAAGTAGATATCACTCACAGTCATTCTCATTTCTTCATCGGGTGTTTCATCATAATTTTTTTACTTTTCGGTTGTCTTTTTCCCATGTCTTTTGTATACTGCTTCGACACGCTTAATTCCATCGCCTTTTGTTCGAAATACTCAAAATTTTCTCGTTCAGCTACGAAAAACTTGCAAAGAGATTCGTAAAGATCGGCAACAGTGATAAAATCTACGGTAGAAGCCTGAATTTGAACATTCACTTTGTTTATTCTTTCCAAAAAAACATTCCGCACAACAACCATTACCGCCGTTTCCAGTTTTTCTAAATTCAAAAGTATTCCCGTCGCTTAGTTTCGCGTTACAGGCTTTTCGGTACAATCATCCTTGATTAATTCCAAAGTTTTAAGGACTTTGTGCCAACTATCTCTCAAACTTCTACACGCGTCCTTTCTAGCTGACCAACGTGTCAGATTTACTCTCTTTAGCGTTTTTCCTTTCCCGATTTCAGTCATTAATTTTTGCCAGCACTGTGTCGAACTTACAAAAAAAACGTAGATTTCTTGAAGCAACATGAAGAAGCGACAAGCTTCTGTGCAAGATTCAGCAGCCGCAGTTGCCACTAAATTTAAAGAGTGGGTAGAGCAAGGAACGAAAAAAACAAAAGGTGCTTGGCTTTGAATTTGAGCCTGTAAGCCATTGCTCACACCAGGCATGCTTGCGGCATTATCATATGATTGTCCACGACAGTCTTCAATATTTATGCCCAGTGTTTTGAGTTCCGAAATAATGGCAGAAAACATTTCTTCAGTTTTATGTCCCACTGAGGGCAAAAACTTGAGAAATCTTTCACACGGTTCGTCTGTTTTCAAAACGTATATAATGACGAGGGTAAGTTGGTCCACATGTGCTATATCTGGTGTTGAATCGATGATTAAGAAAAAATATTTCGCCTTTCTTATCTCGTCTCCAATGTGTTTTAAGACTTTATGACCAACCACGAGAATAAACTCATCGCAAACTGTCTTTGATAAGTTACTGGTACTTCCAGATCCTTGATTCCCAAATCGTTCAATATGACTGGCTAAAAAAGAATCTAATTCAGCTAACAGTTCCAGAATCATACAATAATTTCCGTTATGCGAATCACCAAACTTTTCATTTTTTCGTCTTAAAGCGAGGCCTCTTGAACAGTCGCTTCACTACGGCAACAACCCTCTTCAGAACGTTTCTCCAATAAGTAATTTCTTCATCAATCTGGACATGCAGTAAATTATCGAGTAGGCCATCAATCTCACTTCTAACTTTCAAACTAAGGATACTAGATTTATTACGCGCAGAGTTTTCATGCTGAGCTACTCGGTGTTCGGCTTTTTTCCAGTCATTAAATCCTTCGTTCTCAAACTGAGTCTTATTCTCCAATGGACCGAATGCCAAACAGGGCCCGCAATATACAGATCTTCTACTTTCAGAATAAACCAGCCAATTTCGGTTATTCACTTCATCATTTTTCATTTTTCTTTGGAAGATACTCACTGGCAAGAAAAGACGCTGATCAGCATATATTTTTTTTCACTTTTAGAGAAGTCACAAGACTTATTTTGACCGAAGTCGTACCTTGCGATAATCTCCCTTAAGGTATTGTTGATTTCCCATAAAACTGGATCTTTGTTTAGATTTACTGTTGTTTGCATTTGGTCATTACTTAACGTCTGATTCTGATACGCATCTTCAATTGTTATACTTATTGATGATTCCTCTACCGCCTCTACATCAAAAACATAAATATTGGTTTTTTTTTCAAAAGTAGATGGTTCAACAGATTACTGTTGTTGGGCCGCAGAGTTCAAATCCGTTTCATCTTTTCCAGATTGTATTGTGTCAGTGCATGTTGTTGAAGTTCCTGGTCTTTCAAAACTACTTCCAGTTCCACTTTAAAAAAAAACTGTACATTTTTATAGTTTTACGGATAATCTGTTCTTGTTCTTCTTTTTTCATTTTGACCTTCTTTTTATACTCAGCTTTACTAAGTCGCTTTCTCCCATCACTAATTCTAACAATTTCTTGGATTCCAAGAACTGAAATAATAAAGATTACATTGGGAGTTTTATTTCTCGTACATCCTTTGTTCAGACTTCAGACATTGAATAATTACCTGACATAGGTATAAAAAATTTATTTAAGTATGATATAACAAAAAATATTGCAATTTCTTTGCATAGCTTCCGAAACAGCTATTTATCAAGTTAAATTAGGCCTTACTGATTCGTTACGCATGATTTATTGTAATTTATTATGATTACTTACCTAATTTATTATGATTACTTACCTACTATAAGTTTCTACGCACCGGTGATATTATGCTATGAAATTATTTATACAATCCACGAAAAACTTTGAAAAATTACAGCACACAACCAGAAAAAGTAAATACAGGACGCGACTTCCCTGATTGTATCGCCGGCCGCCACTCTATATCTATCTCTCTTGAACTCAATGCCACCACGCGGCGTATGCCTACAACAGCATGACCCCGCTTCGGCTCCCGTGGCGCCGCGCTGCGCTCGTGCAGTCAATTCGGCCAGACACACTTAGCGAACGGTCATGTAACTCATTCCCGCGCCGCAACGACTACGCAAATTGTAGAAAAATTTATCTAAGTGGTGAAACATATTACATGTTGAATTGCTTGTGTGGACCTAATAACATTTAGGTATATAAATATGAATCTTTTTAATTTCTGTAAGACATAAAAAAAAATTTGGCCCCAAATTTGCCGCCCTAGGCTCCAGCCCACTCAGCCTGCTGGTAAATCCGCCACTGGTCCTATCAACGAAATCAAAACAGAAAGCTCAACAGCAGTGCTATGTTTGCAAACACACCACTTGAAATCCTAAACAAAAAGAGATTCAAAATGGATATGTGCAGAAAGTGATATCAGCCAGTGTTCACCTATGCTTCACACAATTCCATACACCAATAAATTTCTAGTGGCAAAAAATAAAAAATAAGATGTGAATACTTCAGTAAAAATTCTGATTGCATCACAGTGAAAAATGTTAGTTATTTGTAGTTTTCAAATATTTTATTTATGCCACATATACTGTTGTTTCAGCTGGTATAGTATTGTGTAAATTTTAAGTAATAACAATGGATGAAGATGATGACAATAGAATAAAAATTCATGTTCGTACGTACACTTTCACACATATTCCTACGCCATAGCGATAATATCTCGAAGTTGAAGTTGAATTGAACTAGTCTTTGTAACCGTGTTTGCATTATGCATATACTGCATTATACAGGACGGAAATGAACTCTACAGACAAACTTCGGCAATAGGTCAAAAATATATATACAACCTACAGTTCAAGTCTATTTCGGAAGGGTGTGACCACTCTTGAAAGAGTAGTTAAAGTAAGATGTTTATTGCTAGTAACACAGTCAGAATGGGAGATTAATTTCAGAATTTCTGGATAATACATTATTGAACGACAATGTGTAAGGCATAAAAAATTGGGTGCAGATATCAGCTCCCTTCCATAAAAACGGATTTGTTGGAATCCCATTTGTACATTTGAAAAAGTAACTGTCCAATATTTTTTTTTTCTTCCTGTGGCTTAGTAATCTACTGTACATGGATAAAGGAAAAGGTAGTCTTGTTTTTTTATGCTAAATACCACTGTTTTCGAGAAATTAAAGCATTATAATTGAACACTACAAAAGTTGCAATTCACTATGCATTTATTTCTTTAAAAAAATGGCCTGCAGGGTAAAATATCAAGGTGAACTTTTTTTATAACATGTATGGTAGATTATTAATCTGTGGGGAACTACCCAAAAATGCCACATAGTTACATTTGTAGATGCAGATGTGGAGTTCCAGCCCATCCATTTTTATGAATGGGGTCCATATCCACACCCATTTTTTTATGGTCTGCACAATGGTATTTCATAAAGCATTATCCAGAAACTCAGAGATTTATCTCTTACTTTTGCTGTGTTACTAGCAACAAAAATTTGCTTTAGCTACATTTTCAAGGGTGGTTACAACCTGACAGAATAAACTCAGGCTATGGGTTGTGTGTGTGTGTGTGTGTGTGTGTCATATATATATATATATATATATATATATATGCATACACACACACATGCGTACGCACANACACACACACACACATATATATATATATATATATATATATATATATAAAAAACACCTGCAGATGTTTGCTGGTAGAGTTAATTCCCAGCCTGTACATGGATGTACTATGGCTGCAGTATACACAAAAAGTATACAGAAATGCACATTATTTTTGTTTACTTGCTTAAATAATCAAATTCAGGCAACTTAAATCTGTTTTATTGTGAAAATAATTAAAGTTTTGGAGCAAATTTATATTATTTGAGTGAAAAATACGTACTTTATATGCAAAATTTTAAACTATTCAGTGGAAATTTTTACATTGTTCTTATGGGAGATTCATTGGGACCATGAAAAATAAGTGTTATAGATGAGAAAATTTTTTCTGATGGAACATTATATGTGGTTCTTGTTATCGTGGCATAATAAAATAAAGAAATTTACATTAAAAAAATTTTCTAGTAACAATTTACGTTTATTATTGTTGTTTTTAATGTCGCTGACCTATGTTGTAAATTTTCATTTCAACCATGTTATTAAAATTTACTTACGCAAAATTCATAAACAAATATTCAAATGCTTTAGTTTATTTTGTTTTCTAGTTTATTTGAAGGGTTCTTTAATACTAGTTTTGTCAATGCAGTTATTTATTTGAGCAATATACCTCCTGCTGTAATGCCACTTCAAAATTGTTACTGGAAGTTGTACATTGTAACAATGCAGTTAATACTGATTTGTTTGGAACATTTAGTTAATTTTCTTTTGTTTTGCAAGGAAATGTAATTGTTTTCCAGTATTTAGATGTTTTGGTCATGCTAGTACTATGTCTATTTGTCATGAGTTTACTTTTTCTAAAGTCATAGTTGACGTTGCATCAGTGATTAGAGATAATGGCTAATACAATGTTCGTAGATATTCTATTCCTTTTGAATATGTTTTAGAAATTTTAACTTCGGTGTAGTTTGGCTCATGTAGGAAAGTAGTTGCAACGAGGTTCGCACTGGTTTCCAAAGGGATTCCCTTATTTGGTTAGGTTTTCAGTACCTTGCGAGGAGTGGGGGTAGAAAGCACTGGCGATATGAGCCCTGAGCGCCCGCTGCCAAATAACAGATAACGACCAACCTGCGAAGAAGCAGCCTCGAGCGTGACAAATTTTTCCTATACCAGCAAGCACCCGCAACCTTTTTTTTTTCTTTTGGCCGAACATTGTTTTACTACATTACTTCTGCTTGTGTGGGAGGTTGCCTCGGTACAAGGAGGAAAAGTTAAGTACCTCCTGTCTTCGCAATTTTCTCGTTATGCGAGTTTTAGTGACGTGAACGAACTCTGCGACACTGTTCTAGCAATCCGCCTGGCTCGCTGTATCGCTAAATGTTTGTCTTTCTGTGTGTCTCTGCATTTTGAATAATGTGAACTGCTTTAACTTGAATAAAGCTAGGAGGAAATTATACGACACTTGTTTCTTTTCTCTGATTATGGCACCTCTTAAGTCTCATGTTCCTGCAGAATGAATAAACCGAGCTGTGATTCCCAGTCGTCAATTTAGGCGTCTGCAACAATACAACATCTTTTGTCAATACTGTACCATTACCTGCATAAATGCATTTGCTAAGAAAAATTCATGTGATGTACCATTAATAAATGCATTTTTTATTGCATAAGTGAACAAAATAACAGCAGTGCACTTATTTTACCCACTAATACTTTTTGTAGATACATGCCTACGCTATTTAAGGGCACCCTGCAAGTTCTGTTAGCTTTCTAACCTAATTTGGCGGCACATTCTGTAATGGTGCAGATTATATTGATTTTAAGAAAATATTTAATTTTCATTTAGTTGATTGCAAGGGAAAGTAAATTGTTTTTCAGTATTTTAGAAGTTTGGGTAGTGTTAGTTTTTGTGTATTTGCCTCTTGTTTGTCTTTTCGAAACTCATATCTTCAATTTGAATCGGGAATCAGTGATAAGGTCTGTTAAAATGATCAATGCATACTTTCTTTTTAAGTATGTTCTGGAAACGCAGTTGGTTATTATTTTCTGTGCAGTTCGGCTTATGTGGGAAAGTGGGTGGCATTATTCGTTGTGAGCGTCTGCTCTCACCTCGTAGAACAGTACCGATCGTTAAAGAGTAAACAAGTAAACAAGTCATAAACCAGCCATCACGATGAGCAGATGCAGGACTATTGTTGCTGCGTTTGTAAACGACTAACGAAAATGCAACACAACAGATTTTGCGGTGCGGTTCTCATAGTCTGTCTGGCTCACTGTATTGCAAACTATTTTGTGTCTCTGCTGTGAAAAATGTGTGAACTGCATAACCAAAAATAAATCACAATAAAAAGTTTTGGAATTGTTCGTGGTAATAGTGCCTTTATTTACAAACTTTTCCCATGCTTATATTTACCGACTGGGTGAATTGAGCTGAGCTTCAGCCGTCTCTTGTTACTGACGCTTGCAACGCTATAATTCCTGCCAGGAATACACACCATGTCAGTGCTAATAAAGTGTCTAGTTCACTGTCTTATTTTCAAATTATTTTATTGCAAGTTAGTATAATTTTACCTTGAATTGTCTTGTTTGTTTAGTCTGTACATTCACTACTAGAATTATTTGTGGCTGTATTGCGAAATTTATTCCCACTGTAGAAAATAATATCTTAGCAAGCAATTTTTTCTGTAATATGGATTCGGATTCAGGTTCAAGATTCAGAAATATTTCAAAGGATTCAACTATGGATTCTCACGTGGCCAACATCCAGACATCTCACAGAGTTGATCAATGGTTTGGCGACTGTCTTCACAAACGAGAGTATTGATTTTGACAATGTTTTCGTCACTTCTTGACGTTGAGGGGCGTCCTGAACGGGGTTGGTCTTCAATTGACATTTCCCCATTTTTAAAACGTGAAAACCACTCGTAGACTCTGGTTTTACTTAGGGCAGCATCCCCATAAGCAGTCTTAAGCATTACAATAGTTTCCGTGGCCGATTTCCCCAACAGGAAACAAAACTTCACAGCCGCGCGTTGCTCTCAACAATCGCCCATCACGTTTTCGGCGAAATGGAAAAAGTTGTTTCACTAAAAAAATTCCCACGGGCGAACCGATGCACTCACAGCGACAGAACTTCGCTCACTAACTCAGGAGACGTGTCCCTAACGGACACCTGGTCAAACAATGGGTTCCCCCTCGTATATAACAAATAAAACTAAAATATTTGTATAGCTGCCATTTTAAAAATAAGTACCTAATCAAGTTGAAACACTTACATTTACCTGGGCTGTCATATTATTACTTACCTGCCAAATTGGGTAAGAATTGCTTTGGTAGTTTTCGAGATATAATGTAAAAATATTAATTTTCCATTGGTGCTACCTTTCAAAATAGCAGACTAACAATAATATACATTTCAAAATTTAATGCTTACATGATGCTCTGCCAGCATACAAAATTTGGTTAAATGGTTCCTGAGATATGATGTATTACCCTAATTATTCAAATGGCCGCCATTTTGAAATTAAGTGTCCGGAGTGGAATACTATAAAAGTCAGCTGTCCTTACTAAGTACTATATATGAACAGAGTTTGGTGAAATTCAGCTGACGGGTTCAAAAATTGTAAGGGGGGACGCACACGCGTACCCAAATACACCCACCCACACGCATGCACAGAAAAGTGATCTCATAAGGCCTTCGGAAAGTAGGCTACAAATAAGTCCAGGAAAGGTGTGAGGGCTAAATGTAAAAAAATGTGGCATTGAACTTGAGGGTCAACTCCTCAGAATGAAAATCACCTATCAAAATGTGACAGTTCAGTTATACAAATTGAAGATGACGAAGATGAAGCAGATAAGATCCAAAACGAAAACTTGTTCCCATACTCTGAAAAATGAAAGTGTGTGTCTCGGTTTGATGGCTGGTAAAATGTCCATAATGAACCTATAATATGTGCTACAGTTACAACCAAAGCAGGTAATTTATATTTGGTGAATACAATTTATATATATGGTATCGCTCACACTGCCAATTATCTGGCAGAAGTGGCTGTTAACAGTATTAAAAATGTGTAGGGAAGACTGAAGTGCAAGGTTCATTCTGTTGTTACAGATAATGTGGCTAATGTGACAAAAATATGCCAACCTCTTGAAAATAATCATCACTTATGGATGCTCAGCTCATATATTAAATTTGTTAGCAAATTACTTGAATATTCACAGCGGCTGTAGTAGTTAGACAACTCGTCTCCCACCTAGGCGAACCGGATTTGATTCCAGGCGGGGTAGCTCCCGGATTTTTGCATGTAGGAATCGTGCTGGACGATACCGCTGGTCGGCTGGTTTTCTCGGGGTCTCCCGTTTTCCCCGTCCTTGCATTCCGGTGCTGCTCCATACTAACCTCACTTCACCCTCATTGGCTCTCAAGACCTTGATGTTAAGGGCAGGCCAAATCTCTCCACTCCACCACTTGAATATTCAAAATGTGACAGAACACGTGCCAAGTGTAATAAAGTATTTCAGAAACAACCACTTTGTTAATGCATGTTACAGACAATCTGGTGTTCAAAAACTCATCCTCCCAAGTGAAGTGCGTAACTTTAAAACATATTTTGAAGGTTGGGGAACTCCGTTACAAATTTGTGAGCAACTTCGTGACAATATTGGTAAAGTAGTACAAAACCAAATTTATAGCATGACATTGAAATGGAATATAAAGGACATTCTTAATCTTTTGAAGCCTATTGCCATAATCGTTTATGATGTTCAGAATAATAAATGCACTATTTCTGAGTCAGTACTCATGTGGAAGAATCATGAAATGAAAATGGAAGCCACAAGGATAAAAATGTTATACAGAAATTCAAAAACAGATATAATATGGCACTAACACCTGCTCATTTTTAAGCTTATATGCTGGATCTAAAAGAAAATAAAATCATCACTTGAATTGACTGAAGAAGAAAAACACATGGCATTTGATTTTGCAAGATCAAGGTACTCGACAAGTTCACTGCTTACATCAATTGCTAAATTTCAATCAAAAAGCTCATCTTTTCAAGAATTACTTTTTTGAGAATGAAGTGACATCACAGGTGACAACCTACGAGTGGCGGAGAATTCAGAAGAATGACCTTGAGAAATTTAATTCCGTTGAACATTTACTTACACCACAAGCTTGTTCAGCGAGTGTAGAGAGAATATTCTCGTAATTTGGATTGGTGCATTCTGAACTATGTAATTGACTAGTCACAGAGAAAGCATCAAAATTTGTATTTCTGTTTAAAGTGTTTAAAACAAAAGTGATGTGATATGAACTGCAATAGCAAACAGAAAACAACTAGCCTAAATTTGTTTTTTTAATAAGACAAATGATTAGTTGATATTTGGATTTTAAGAACTGATAATACACAAGACTAATATTCATGAACTTGTGGGTTTGGTGAGTTTATTCTATATTTGCACTCTCTAGTACTGTTGCCGATTGTTTTGTTTTTTATAACTATTTTGCTATTTTGGCAATTTAATTTTACAACATTTTTTACATTAAAATTATCAGTGGACTACCTTTTTTTTTGTGAATTAACTATTAACTTGCTAATATTTAACATGTGAGAAAGTTGCATGTTCTTAAATTGAAATGCAAATTTTTATTTTCATTGCTGTCAGTAGGAATGGTAACTAAAATCAATTTGAATCAGATATTATTAAATTAAGTGGTGTGAACCAAAATAAGTAACGTAAAGAAAAAATCTGGTTTAGGCAAAAAAAAAAACCTGTTTTTTCCAACCCTGCATAAGAGGGATACACACTGTGGATTAGCGATGCAACGAATATTCGCATTCGCGAATATTTGTATGTTTTTGAACATTCGCATTCACATTCACGAATATTCACATGTTTTTGAACATTCGCATTCGCAAAAATGATGCCAATATTTTGCAAATGTATTTGGCAATGAAAAATGAAAATGTTTATTAAATAATAATGCAACTGCTATGATTAAGACATTTTTATTTATTAACATATTTTTTATGTATAAGAGTGTATTTTAATGATATTTGGGAAACAGCCTTGTAGTTATTCACTAGATTACATAACAGAAACACACTCTTGATATTCTTTTATTCTTATTTACCTAAGCAAAATCAAATTAAGGCAGGTAATTTCTTAAAACTTCTAAACTATATTATAACACAACTGTATGATCAAATACCATTGAACTGCTTTAACACAAAACAATGGAATAAGATATAACCCAACCTTTTTAATTATACAAATCAACTTTAAATGAGATCTTTTGTAAAAACACTTAACAATATGCATTTATCCAACCTTAAGGGTATCTTATTCAAATATGTCAGATCTTTTAATGAACTAGTAATCATGTTTAATTGTAAATCAAATCGACTTCTTATGAATAAAGTTAAAAATATATTGTGAAGAAAAACAAACAATATAATAATCTTCTTTTCAATTAAAACAAATATGTTCTTAACATTTTGTTAATTTTAACTTTGGTACTAATACTAACTCACTAATTATGTAATTTTTAAGATATCCATTAAACATTACTTCTTGAAATCGAAAAATAAAACTATGAAAAATTGTTTATATCTAAGCACAATTAAGTGAAACACTTAGTAATTAAATAAGAGTAGAGGAATATTAAACTTCAGAAATAGAAGTTTTGATGCCTTTTCTCCTTGCAGCCTATTTCGGTGGGGTGTGTAAAGAAGACCAGCCCCACTAAAGACCCTTCCGCTAGGCACACTAGTGGGTGGTGTTACTAAATATTGCCTGGCTATGGGAGAAATAATACCATACTTCTTATTATTTACCGCCCACCATGTAAGTGGATCTACATCATTTTCCACACGTTTATCTAATAAATATTCATTGATGGTTTTTTTTATCAAAACTTCTATAGGGTTTGTACATTCATTTTCTTCTTCTTCACTTTCGCTGGAATCCATCAGCAATTTCATGGTGTCTCTTAAAGATATAGATTTCTCTGTCAGACTGGCACTGGAACCAGATGTTTCAATCCGATGAGTAGTCATTCTGGCACGCTTAGGATTTTAACAAGACGATAGGCTTGAGTCATCATTTCCAATTGACTCTAAAATATTTTAATTTGTATCTCGGGTCAATAAAAGTTGCCGTAGCAAACAATACGTAATTTTCCAAATGGGCAAATCTGCGACATAGTTCTCGTTTAAGAACTAAAATAGTATTCCCAACACATTCGTCGGTCACATCAAATTCACCAATAATTTTTTCCAAAGTGGACAATAATGGAATTACTGAGGATACAGAAATATTGGCTGCACTTAGTTCTTTTGTAATTTCTTCAAAAGGTCTGAGTAAAGTTATTATTTTTTCCACAATAATCCACTCTTCGGAAGTTAGTTGTGAAATCTTGTTATTCTGGGAAGCATAAAGACATAACGAATCTTTGTTTTTCAAAATACGCTCTAACATATACAAGCTGCTATTCCATCTTGTAGCACACTCTTGTATGATTTTCAGCTTTGGCTGATCGAGTCTTTCTTGTAGAGCAGCCAGTTCATCTTGAGCTACATTTGAGTGATGAAAATGTGTTGCCATCTTTTTACATTTTGCAATCACTGTTATAACGGAATCTTGTGCCTTAAGCCCCTCCTTGACAACCAGCTGAATTTGGTGTGACGAACAATCAATGTCTCTAATTAATAACAAGGAAATACCTTTTTTCATGTTTGTGCCACCATCTCTAACAATGCATTGCACTTTTTCTTTAGGTATTTCCCAATGCAACAACATGGTTTCAAGTTTTATATATATATTTTCACCAGTATGTCGGCCATCGTTAAATACCTCTGCGTTTAACACAATCATTTTTCTCTCAAAGTTTTTTGTTATACCATGACATGTAAGACTCAGCAAAGATATTCCTGAACAAGAATCACACCAAATATCAGTTGTAAACGCCAATTTTTCAAATGACTTAATTATTCCCAAAATTTTATCTTTAACTTTGCAGTAGAAATTCTCACATATAAACAAAGAAAAATGTTGTTGGCTTTTTATATTATACGACGGACAAAGATGGTTAAATAGTCTGACAAATCCAACGCTTTCGACAAAACTAAAGGGTAAGTCCTCTAAAGCAATCATTTCGCTTATTAAATTATCAATTTCCAAAGACTTGGCATTGTTGTTATCTCACTTTTTTGTTTTTTTCGACGCAATCAGTCGAAGACATTTGTTTCAGGTCGGTTTTCGTACATTGTCGCGAGTGGAGGCCACAACACTTGTTGTAGAAGCATTTCGCTTTTCATTTTCCCTATTCTTTAAAGCATTATACTCGTTTTTATGCAAAGCTTCCAGGTGATTTCTCATAGCACTTGTTGTTCTTCCTTCGCGCGAGTATTGTTTATTACATATTTTGCATTTCACATTTTCAGCATCACATATTGTAAAATAAGTCCAAACTTTNGAGTATTGTTTATTACATATTTTGCATTTCACATTTTCAGCATCACATATTGTAAAATAAGTCCAAACTTTGCTAAAACACGACCGCTTCATTTTGAAATATCACTTATCACTGTACAATTACAACAATAGAGTCTTTAAAAGTTAAAAACANTCTCCCGGGAAGTCCTGGGCTCGATCCCTGGACGTGCAGTTCTCTCCTCGTCACTCATCGTTCCTCGTATCTGACTCTCTCGTGACTCCGGTGTAACTCCCGACTCCGTCGTAACTGTCTTGTCGCTGCTGCTCCGTCGTAAACGTCTCGTAACTCTCGCGTAACTAACCTCAACTGACCTTCACTATCGCGTAACTCTCTTAACTGTCGCGTAACTGACTTAACTGTCCTCCGTGGCTCCTGCATATATACATTTCTGTTCTATTTTCCATAGAACTCGGGACTTACCCTCTCGTGTTTGCGGTGGGATAGGGGTAGGCGGGGTGCACTGTTTTTCCCCGATTTGTAATTTTCTTGTGGCGAGGGGCGATAATATGCCCAGGACTNTAGTTTCTTGTGGCGAGGGGCCCGGGACTCCCCGCGTTCGCAGCGTCACGTCGTGACTCAGGAAACATGACAGGTGCAGTTGGTTCGAGCTCGGGGATTCCTCTGGTCGTTAGGCCATCGGTTTACAGCGTGGGTAAGAATAGCGTCGCCACTACTGGTAGGTATGAGCGGTACGTGTCAAGGTAACCTCAAACTAAATCTTTACGAAAACATTATTAGCAGCTAACTTCATTCAGTAAGCCAGCAATCACGATTTGTTTACTTCGTTCAGAGTCGGGGCATATGGGCTACTCTCGGTTTTAACATGGCCGCCCGGCCGGCCAGTTCTGAACGCACGGTAAAATTCAAGTTCGTAGGCGCACGCTTTTGGTGCCATATTTGAAAAACCAACATTTGCATTCGCATTCACATTCACGAATGTCGGAGGTGAATATTCGCATTCGCGAATGTCGGAGGTGAATATTTGCATTCGCGAATGTGGAAAAATCGACATTCGTTGCATCACTACTGTGGATACAAGGGAAAGCATGACTGAATTTGTCTATGGGTGGAAATACCACAGAGGAGGCCGCAATCCTGGGACAACCATGTGTCTCTAGCCGATGCAGCATATGGTAGCTGCATATTTTGTGGATTTTTGTAATTTAACTCAATATTTTGATTTTAAATATTCTGTTTTCACATCCATAGAATTGAGGGACATATGCTGTTTTTGCATTAAACAATACAATGCAGGTTTGAAATGGACACATTGAATGTTAATTATTTTAATACTGTATTTTGTGAAGTCTGGATGTGGTTTAAAAATTTAATTTAATGATTTCAGACCTTCTCAAGCAGTATTTTCATTTATCTTAATTTGAAAGTTGAATATAAATAATAATTGTAACAAGGGTAAGGTTAGTTTGCAAGCCCCATTATTTTTATTTTGTGGTTTTGAATTTTTCTTTTATTTTTGTTTCTCATTTGTAGCTGTTACCATTAAGGCTCTGAAATGTTCAAATTTTAGATCCTCTGAAAAAAGAGAGAATACTGTTGATTTGGGCTCACTGAAAATTAATAAAACTGACACTGTTAAACAAATTCTGGTGTTTTTCACCAGTTTAAAAATAAAACAAAACATTCCACTGTATTCAAATTCTGTGCAACATACCCTTGACCACTTCAGTACCCACA
Organism: Clitarchus hookeri; assembly: GCA_002778355.1. Taxonomy (NCBI): domain Eukaryota; kingdom Metazoa; phylum Arthropoda; class Insecta; order Phasmatodea; family Phasmatidae; genus Clitarchus; species Clitarchus hookeri. The sequence continues at coordinate 29,653 of NQII01007892.1, read as the reverse complement.
ATTCCCCACATTCCTTGATCTCTTCCTGATGAAGTGGGAATATTTTCGAACACCGGCCTTCGTTTCACAATTTTGCAATGCACATACTAAAATAATCAAACTAATTTTTATATGATGCCTGGGGTTTGTGTACAAACAACAGTGTCCAGCAAATGGCAGGAAGAAAATGCAAAATTGTTATAAACAATTGAAAAACAGAAGTTACATTGAAAAGCACTTGAAGGGGAAATCGCTCGTGCCCTTGGCAGAAGGGAACATGTGAAGGCCATTGAACCCAGTTCACCTTGGTGGGAGGTGAGTGGTCTAACCACTCAGCCACCATGGCCCCGTAAGCGAGCCTAGAGTGAGAAATTTCCATGGCACATCAGCAGAAATACCCTGATGCTCCCTACCTTCTACAATGTCACATGAAAAAAGTCTGCAAAGTGCAGCATGTGTATATTTAAAAGAAGCACCCAGGGAAGGGGAAATAGCATGAGCCCATCCTCCATGAATGAGACTGTGTTAACATAAAAACAAAATCTTCAAAGAATCGTGCTGCGGATATCCATACCTGCTTTCAACCAAAGTAGTAAGGACTGCAAAAAGTGTTGTGGAGATATAAGGTCTGGGTAGAAATAGCTGGGGTGATAAGTATATGCAAGGTTAACCTTGTGCATCTAAAACAAGCCCATACAAAAGGACTGGACCCAGACAATATTCTACTTGCACTGGAGAAACAGCTGGAACAAGGCCGCCAAATATGTGTGAGCAACAACCTGGTGTGCCCCACTGTCCTGTAACCTCCTCTAGATGACATTCACCCACATCACATCCAGCTCCTACTGGGAGGAGAAGAACGCACAAGGCTCCACACCTGGCATGCCAATTAGCAGCAGAGAAGCGAGTGACATTGAGCCTCTCGGGGTTGGGGACGCTCAGCGCCTCGCTAGGTGGTCGCCACGGGGAAGTCAGCACACCGCAGCGGAGGGGAAGTGCCTGCCACCTCTCCACCTTCAAAGCTGAGATCAGAGGTCTTGACCTTCGTACCATGGGACAGGCACTCACCAGCACCACCGTCAGCCAGTCCTTGCTATGTACCACTGCAAATACCCCAGGTGCAGTGGGGTGCCTGCCAAGCAGCTGTTGAGAAGAAGCCAGGGTGCTACAGAGAGGCCTAGTGGTGTTGGTCGCAGCCTACCCACTGGCCAGCAGCGGCACCATCAGCAGCAGTACCAGCACGAGCAGCTTGATAAGAGACTATGTGGGGAGTCAAGCCTCACTCCTCATCCGCTCAGAACTCATGTCGCCAGCAGTGCTACAAAGTTTGTGTAAATATTAGCTAGTGTCCCCTATACCTTTTTAACCTATAGTGTTTTTATTCCTCCAGTGCAATTAAAAGTATAGAACCCCCTTAAAAATGAAGCAAGGTGTGTCCCACAATGGTAAAAGATAAATACAAAGTGCAAAGGTGGGAATAATGCTAACAGTCTGAGTAATCACCAAGGTTTGCCACAGTATTTTGTACGAGATTTATTGAAAATGCATGCACATGTCTTTATTTGTCAGAGGAGACTGTATTTTCCAAAGCAAAAAATCTAAGCACGCTTCACTTTCCTGTGTAATTATTATCCATGAATGCATTAAATGCAGCCTCACTGCCAATATGTATGGAACCTTCTAGGCCTGCATGCCATGTAAATAATGCTCTTCAAACCATTGACTTGCAGTGTATAACTTACTTATGCTTTTTGGCCTGTGCACAATGTAACTACCTGTTTGAACCTTGTTTTGTATTCATTAAAAATTTGTAGGGCTACATGCCAATTAATTCCCATTTCAACACTTTGAATTGGGTAACATTTGAAGTCTGCAAATCATTTAAATCAGAGAAAGCAATTTACTGAGCCATACAATCATGCAGAACAAAACTGCCAAAGGACATTTGCACACTATGGTTCTGGTTCTACCCTAACATCACTACTTTTATGAGTTATTTTGTGTCTCTGTAAACATGTGCTCCAGATGAATTTGGGTGCCCATTGACAGCCTATCTTGATGAAAATAGGAACTGCCAGACCTGAAAGGATCCCTCTGTTTGCCTATAGAAACTTACAGTTCGAAAAAACAGTTACGTACAAACCGCTCTAACCATCACGCTGAACTGTCGCCGGTTGGAGTAATCGAGTACGAATCTGGGTGGCTCGGCCCCAGCTGGCTTTACACATAGCTAGGGATCCTCATCGCCTCCTCTTCCTCAGTGTGGCAGACCTTAGTTCCTACTTCTATGCCATACACCCAGAGGAGTGGTGCTAAGTGGTAAGCTACGAAGGCAGATACTGCTTCCGAATCTAACGTGAGCTGTAACCCAGCCCCAACTGCCCTCTGCAGCATAATCCCCCCGGAATGAGTTCAAGCCACCCGACAACTGGCGAGGTCTCACCTCCCAGTCCCCCCCACACTCCCTATTTCAGCAACCCTACAAGACTGCCGGCGAGCTGAACCAACTCGTCGTCGACTTTCGTCAGGTGCTCCAAGTCCCACTGGGTATAGTGATCCCGTGGTTCCAGCACCGCAGGACCAGCAGCCCTCCGCGGGCTACCATCAGTACCGCCAGACGCAGCACCACCTCCGTCCAAGGACTGGGCACGAGTTCCGGCCGGCTACAGCAGCAATCGGCGGCCGAGTCAAGAGCTACCCCTGGCCACACCCAATACAGATAAACCAGTGGCTGTGTGCAAAAATGTAGTACGAAGGACAGTTAAGCCCACAACAATCTTTGAGCCATGCCGTTATGCCACGTGCCCTGGCTTAGATACCGGCCCGGGTCCGGTGAGCAGCCAATAAAGTCAGCTCAGTCATATCGCCCGTGTGTCTGACAGACACACAAATAGTTGCCCAACCATGACATTATCAGTTACCCAAAGTCACGCGTCAAATTAAATGTAAATTAATTTTAATAGGCAGACATCTTCTGAAAAATCAATACCAGAGATGTTTATACTTAGCTTCCCCTTGTCTCCCAAAATGTTAAAATATCGAGCGGCACGATTTACAGAGCATCGCAAGTCCACGTTTAATAGCCTCTGGTGTAAATTGAAAATAACTCAACAGTCGGATGTTTCCAGAATAAAATTATATCACAGAAGGATATCTGCGACCTCCTTTGTTGCCAATAAATTAAAAAAAAATTTAACAATGGGTAAGGCCTATATTTTTTGGTGCAAACATTCAATGTTTGGTGGCCTTATGCAAAAAAATCTAACAATATATATACTAAATATTAATTGATAATAATAAACAGACTACTTCTGAATAAAATGATACCACAGAAGGGTACCTGCAATCTCCTTTATCATCAAAGAATCACAAAAACTGTAACATTGGTTGCTGCATACTTTTTTGCATCATATTTACAAACAAAACCGAAGCTTCATTGTTAATACCACACACAAACACTACTTTCCGAAACTCAGGTTACAGAATCTCTGGTTTCAACCAATGGTATAAAAGTAATGAAAGTCATGTCTGTTATGTCTGAGTCTGGGTGGCCTAGCCATGACTGGCTGCACACTTACCTAGGGATTTTAGTCGCCTGCTCTTCCTTAGCGTGTTACACCCTAGTACCTTTCTCTATGCCCTTCACTCATACAAGTGGTGCAAAGTGGAGAGCTAAGAGCGCAGCTACTGCCTCCGAACCTAGCAAAGCGAACTGCGAACCAGTGCCAACTGCCCTCTTCGGTCTATCCCCAAGAGAACAAGCTCAAGCTGCCCAACAACTGGATAGGCCTCACCTTCCAGTCCCTCCACGCTCCCTCTTTCAGCTACCCCACAAGATCGCCACTGAGCCACACCCCATAGTTGTAAACATCCGCCAGGGACTTCCAGTACCACTAGGTATAGTCAACCTGTGGTTCAGACTCACCAGGACCAACAGCCCACCGCGGGCACCAACCAACTCAGCCAGTCGCAGCACCACCACCGCCCAAGGACCGGGCCCGAGATCCAGGCAGCAGCAGCAGCAGAGCCAGGAGCTACCCCGGGCCCCGCAGGTAAAACAGTGTTTGTGTGCCCACCAACAGTGCGGAGAACCGTGCAACCCACACCTGATTTCGTACAGTGCTGCGAGGCCACAAGCCCCAGTCTGTATCGCAGCCAGGAAACAATCAGTAGCCAATAAGTCAATCCGGTTAAATAGTCAGAGCCTCTGATCGGCACAATAGAACCTTGTCTGACAGTGATGTTTTCGTCAACTCAAACCGACGGCATGCGTCAGTTGTATATATTTGCTTCATGCTGAAACTGTACCTGTCGACCGTGACAGTTTTGGGTCATGTTATCTGTCGCCCAGCGCTACATAGACAGCAAGAGGAAGCCCTTCGCTAGGAAGCAAAATGGCTCGAGTCACAAATATAATGCCCACTCATTTCAGAGAGTCTGATTTTTAAAAAAAAAGATGGGTATGCGGGGTGTTTATTTCGAGTATATTACAATTCCGGTACTCGAACTTCTTGAGGTCACTAACAATAAAATTCTTAAAAGTGCGTATACTGAGGTTTTGTACGGTGTCCGTATCCATTCACTTTCATTTGCCTTTGTCATCATGCCAGTTCCAGTACACATATAACGTTGTGCTATCAACTTTCGTCCAGGGATTAGTCAGCTTCCAACGCTGCGTAAAATAAATGTTTATGCAATAAATGTAAATTTAACACACATTTTATATTTAAATAGGGCTTCCATTTAATCGAAGATTCCCTTAAATAGTATTTTATTTAACAATAAAAAATTTTGTTTTATCATCAGGCAAATAAATTTTTCAAAATAAAACTAATAAAATTAAATATTCCCTGTATTTTTGTTTTAGTTTTTGCAGAAAATCAGTAATCATAATCACTGATCTGTTAACACGATCAGTTGTACACATAAGCATTAACCAAACAACCGTCGACAATTGTATGTGAGCGCTTCAGTAGAGTTGCCGGAATAGCTCGTGTATTGTGTCTCATCAGGTTTTATTGCAGCCAAACATCACAAACATCAACCAAGCGTCAACAAACTTGTTTTTGCCCTTGAAGAAAGATGCAAAAGTAAAATCTTACCTACCTTGCTGCTGAAAAATTATTTTTGCTTGTTTCCGAAAGATCTGTGGAAATCTCTTCTTCCTCATCTTCTTCTTCCTCTTCTTCTTCCCCTTCCATTTCATCTGATGATTCTTCCACCTCCATGTCCAATTCTGCTGGTTCAGCCCCAGCTGTCTCTCTTGTTTCCACCTCTCTAACACAACCACTATTTGTCCTCTCTTTTTCTGTCGCATCAATCAACCGCTCCTCATAGCCTGTGCGTTCATTTAAGTATATACTGAAATTCTCATCTTTAACCCTACGTGTATGTTCTGCTGGTGACTCGTGCTCACTGTTTTCATGCAGTTTGTTGTCTAGGTCATACAGATCTGGAGGCTCGATCTAGGAGGGAAACAGTAAACTCTTGTTACTTGTAAAAAGGNTTTGTTGTCTAGGTCATACAGATCTGGAGGCTCGATCTAGGAGGGAAACAGTAAACTCTTGTTACTTGTAAAAAGGCTAGAAGATTAGGTACACAAACTGTCAGATTTCATTGAAAGATTACACAAATATTATGAGCAGGTTAATTTAGATTAGGTTCAATTGCACAAATATATTTCTTTTTACCACTTTTATACACATATCAAGTGATTTTTCACATTTTTAAATTTCTGGAATTTTTTTTTAAATTTATGATTTTATGACAATTTAATATGTTTTTTTCAAGCTTTCTGGTGTATGTGGAAATATTCACAACTATTATCTTACCATTTAAACTTTAACATGTTTTAACATGGTATTCCACAATGCTATATAATGGCTAAGGTCAGCCTCCAAAGGTAGTATGGTAGTAGACTGCATTAACTGAGAACCATTAACCAAATAGTTGATACTCAACTCAGTAAAATAATCACAAGTAAAATATAAAATAAAACCTAGTAGAATAGTAAATAAATTAATAAAATATCACATAAAGAATACAATTTTAGGCAAATAAAGCAGACTTTGTTTCCCAGATACAAATAATTTGTTTATGTTAAAACTTTTAAGAGCCAATACAAAAAGACCTGCTGGGGGATCATCTATTTGATATGTAATTTAAAGTTTTCAACAACTGGCGCAACCCAAAAAAATTACATTTTTTTTATTGAAATCTAATGTAGTAATGCTAGTTTGGAAGAAGAGGGGAAGCTTACAAACTAGTATTTCCTATATCTACTCCTAAAAGTTGCTCACCCAACCAAGTGCACAGGCATTGTTGCAGACTCTGTCACTCTGTCATCCCACTCCACTACAGTATTTCTTGACCATTTCCTCATATGGCAACCCTTCCTTCACCATGCTTGCACTTAATTCATCCAGCTATACATTTGTTTACTCTTACCAGTAATGCAGCTTCTAAACATAAAGTGGTTGTCAGTGTGTTTGTACGACATATTGGGGTTCACATTGTGCACTATGTTTGTCATGATTAGCTTGTGTGTGTAATTGCACAATAAACCTGATGAAATACTGGAAAACACAGTCTGCTTTACTTTACAAAAATGTATGTAATATTTTATTAACATATTTATTTATAATTAAACTTTTTTTTTTTAGTTTTTTATTTAATGTTTTAGTCTAACTACCTACCTTTGGGCACAACCAATACATATAATATCAAAACAGATCACAAGAAAACTCAGTTATGGATGCATATTGAAAACCAGACAAGACTGACTTCAAAATCACAGTATGTAGTGGGTGATTAAAATGAAACACAAAAAAATTACATGCAAATATAATTTATTACCAAAGAAGATAATTGTTATTGTTAAATTATCATGCTTTGACACAATTACAATACAGTATTTACAACCTTTGTTTTTGAAAAAAAAAAACACATTTTACATACCTTAACAGTACTTGATCTTTCTTCAAGTGGGTTCTCGATTAAATAACCGTATGACTTTTCATCATCTACCTCCTGCAACAAACAATTCGACAGGCAGAGAAATAAAACTGTATAACATATCAGCTGTGAATAAACATTCAACTACTTAGTTTTTTCTATCATCTTTATTTGCTTTCAGTGATCAGCTGTGGATGCAAAAATATACTTTAGAAATTTGCTGATGTTCAATATTATGGAGATATAACACATACATACAAAAATTTCAAGATGATCTTAAAGACAAATTTTTTTTTAAAGAAATATTATTTATGCATGCACACACACAAACGTCCGAAAGTAAAGCCACAAAAAACGTTTCTCAATTATGAGATTTCCAAAGTCAGCAACTACTTCATCAATATTANTTAGGTACACAAACTGTCAGATTTCATTGAAAGATTACACAAATATTATGAGCAGGTTAATTTAGATTAGGTTCAATTGCACAAATATATTTCTTTTTACCACTTTTATACACATATCAAGTGATTTTTCACATTTTTAAATTTCTGGAATTTTTTTTTAAATTTATGATTTTATGACAATTTAATATGTTTTTTTCAAGCTTTCTGGTGTATGTGGAAATATTCACAACTATTATCTTACCATTTAAACTTTAACATGTTTTAACATGGTATTCCACAATGCTATATAATGNGAAATATTCACAACTATTATCTTACCATTTAAACTTTAACATGTTTTAACATGGTATTCCACAATGCTATATAATGACTAAGGTCAGCCTCCAAAGGTAGCATGGTAGTAGACTGCATTAACTGAGAACCATTAACCAAATAGTTGATACTCAACTCAGTAAAATAATCACAAGTAAAATATAAAATAAAACCTAGTAGAATAGTAAATAAATTAATAAAATATTNACCAAATAGTTGATACTCAACTCAGTAAAATAATCACAAGTAAAATATAAAATAAAACCTAGTAGAATAGTAAATAAATTAATAAAATATCACATAAAGAATACAATTTTAGGCAAATAAAGCAGACTTTGTTTCCCAGATACAAATAATTTGTTTATGTTAAAACTTTTAAGAGCCAATACAAAAAGACCTGCTGGGGGATCATCTATTTGATATGTAATTTAAAGTTTTCAACAACTGGGGCAACCCAAAAAAATTACATTTTTTTAATTAAAATTTAATGTAGTAATGCTAGTTTGGAAGAAGAGGGGAAGCTTACAAACTAGTATTTCCTATATCTACTCCTAAAAGTTGCTCACCCAACCAAGTGCACAGGCATTGTTGCAGACTCTGTCACTCTGTCATCCCTCTCCACTACAGTATTTCTTGACCATTTCCTCATATGGCAACCCTTTCTTCACCATGCTTGCACTTAATTCATCCAGCTATACATTTGTTTACTCTTACCAGTAATGCAGCTTCCAAACACAAAGTGGTTGTCAGTGTGTTTGTACGACATATTGGGGTTCACATTGTGCACTATGTTTGTCATGATTAGCTTGTGTGTGTAATTGCACAATAAACCTGATGAAATACTGGAAAACACAGTCTGCTTTACTTTACAAAAATGTATGTAATATTTTATTAACATATTTATTTATAATTAAACTTTTTTTTTTAGTTTTTTATTTAATGTTTTAGTCTAACTACCTACCTTTGGGCACAACCAATACATATAATATCAAAACAGATCACAAGAAAACTCAGTTATGGATGCATATTGAAAACCAGACAAGACTGACTTCAAAATCACAGTATGTAGTGGGTGATTAAAATGAAACACAAAAAAATTACATGCAAATATAATTTATTACCAAAGAAGATAATTGTTTTAGTTAAACTATCATGCTTTGACACAATTACAATACAGTATCTGCAACCTTTGTTTTTGACAAAACACATTTTACATACCTTAACAGTACTTGATCTTTCTTCAAGTGGGTTCTCGATTAAATAACCGTATGACTTTTCATCATCTACCTCCTGCAACAAACAATTCAACAGGCAGAGAAATAAAACTGTATAACATATCAGCTGTGAATAAACATTCAACTACTTAGTTTTTTCTATCATCTTTATTTGCTTTCAGTGATCAGCTGTGGATGCAAAAATATACTTTAGAAATTTGCTGATGTTCAATATTATGGAGATATAACACATACATACAAAAATTTCAAGATGATCTTAAAGATAAATTTTTTTTAAAGAAATATTATTTATGCATGCACACACACAAACGTCCGAAAGTAAAGCCACAAAAAACGTTTCTCAATTATGAGATTTCCAAAGTCAGCAACTACTTCATCAATATTATGTTAGTCATTAAAATTACTGAAACAGAACATAACTCATCTGAATGCAGCTATAATTTACATTTCATGAACATCCAAAACTGCAAATGCTATGTTAGAATTTGTGCAATGAATTGGGCAGTGCCCAGAGAGATAGACTTAAGTCCAGCTAAATAATCTCTGATGCATTTGCAGTCAGAGAGAGTTGAACATGGGACACAGTGAATGCACTGCAAGATGGTCTGGACTTGGTTCCACTAGCAGAGGTCACTTCCACTGCTCTGAATTACAAACAGCGTCTTCACCTAGTTGTAAAGAAGGTGGAGGGCAGGGACACTAGGGATACCTCATAATGAGAGTTGTAGGGGGGTGGATTTCCCCATCACACTATATGCCCCACATCGCTGTCACTTCTCCTACCACCTACTACAGTACAGAAGGAAAGTGGCCATAGTCAGAGGTGTAGAGCGAATGGTTAAGTTGACTGGTGTGTTTACCCCTTGGGTGAATAAAGCCCTAACAAATATTGACATAGTATCACTGCTCTTCATGCCACCCGTGGATTTAAAAAATGAGGACAATGTTGAATGCTCCTCATGCCAATAGTTTGCACCTAGGCTTGACCAATAGGTGGGGTCCTAAGAGTATTGAGCACTCACACCACGAGGACGCAAACCTGAACTGATAAGAGAAGAAATTCAAAAGCAATGGCAAAGGGTAGTCCACTTTAAAACCCATAAGTGCCATGAAAAGTTAAGTGAAGCCACTGCAAAATTGGGTGTCAGCAACAGAAGTTCTATCTGGTAACTATCTGGTATTGGCAGTGGTTGACACTTTGCATAATGGAAATCTTTAGGAAAATTCCTTCCCAACAACAGGCTGAGTCATTNTGAACATGGGACACAGTGAATGCACTGCAAGATGGTCTGGACTTGGTTCCACTAGCAGAGGTCACTTCCACTGCTCCGAATTACAAACAGCGTCTTCACCTAGTTGTAAAGAAGGTGGAGGGCAGGGACACTAGGGATACCTCATAATGAGAGTTGTAGGGGGGTGGATTTCCCCATCACTGTCACTTCTCCTTCCACCTACTACAGTACAGAAGGAAAGTGGCCACAGTCAGAGGTGTAGAGCAAATGGTTTAGTTGACTGGTGTGTTGACCCCTTGGGTGAATAAAGCCCTAACAAATATAGACATAGTATCACTGCTCTTCATGCCACCCGTGGATTTAACAAATGAGGGCAATGTCGAATGCTCCTCATGCCAATAGTTTGCACCTAGGCTTGACCAATAGGTGGGGTCCTAAGAGTATTGAGCACNGCAATGTTGAATGCTCCTCATGCCAATAGTTTGCACCTAGGCTTGACCAATAGGTGGGGTCCTAAGAGTATTGAGCACTTACACCACGAGGACGCAAACCTGAACTGATAAGAGAAGAAATTCAAAAGCAATGGCAAAGGGTAGTCCACTTTAAAACCCATAAGTGCCATGAAAAGTTAAGTGAAGCCACTGCAAAATTGGGTGTCAGCAACAGAAGTTCTATCTGGTAACTATCTGGTATTGGCAGTGGTTGACACTTTGCATAATGGAAATCTTTAGGAAAATTCCTTCCCAACAACAGGCTGAGTCATTAAACACAGACACATCTCTGCCACTGCCCTGAAGTTAACAGATAATAAGTATGAGGATAGCACACAGGCCAGATGACGGGTGTGTCTGAATTAAAAAATGTGTCTGAACAAAACGTGGAAGGACATTCACGGCAAACAATCATAACACAATCAAGCTTCGTGTTCCAAGGCATTATTTTCGTTCACTTTTCCACTTATTGGGAACCTAATTCTGTGAATGTTGTTAGTTGGGAGTAGCAGAGTTTATGTTATTTTGGTAGGCAGATGATGACTACACTTTGTGCTATGGCAACTTCCACCTTGCTTATTGTTTCCACAATGTAAATTGGCTCCCAATAAGTGGTATAAAAAAAAAGAATGAGAATCATGCCCCTGGTCACCTGGAATTTTTGCTAGATGTGTACTAAGTTGAGTGAGTGAATCTCAATCCCTTGCCCATGAGGGCTGTGCTAGATATATGACCTAAATGTAAGTCACCACAAAAATTTTGAGCACTTTGGGAAAAACAATCACTTAAGGGAGGGGTAATAACTTCAAAATTCATTGCATTCAGTGTTCAGCAAGAGAAGTCTATGGTGAGAGAATTGGAAGGGAAACGTGCAGAAGTGGTGGTTACTTTGGTGTTTAAACATATGCATTTATTTTACACTTTGGATACAAACTAAGAACAAACACTAAAATATAATAATAACTTTTCAATTGCCAAGTGCAATTATTACACCCATGAATACTTTCCAATACCTTCAATCAATTTTCCACATACAATTGCAGATTTTACCTTACCTTACCGAAAAGAAAAAAAAAAAAAGGGAGGGGGGGATCTAGAGTGCCTCACACTGTTATAAACAATACTTTTTTTGAATTTATGGTTGGCCTTGGCTTTACCACAAAAACTCTTTCACTCAACAATGAACCAAAATCATCATTACAGTACAATCATCTGCAAAAAAAAATTGTTGCAAACATAAGGAAGCTACCTACAAGAACAAAATGTTGTAGGTAGATCTGACAATTTGAGACATGCAAGAGATTCACGTTTCCCGCTTGGGCACGCANTACACTTTGGATACAAACTAAGAACAAACACTAAAATATAATAATAACTTTTCAATTGCCAAGTGCAATTATTACACGCATGAATACTTTCCAATACCTTCAACTTCAATCAATTTTCCACATACAATTGCAGATTTTACCTTACCGCTGTTATAAGCAATACTTTTTTTGAATTTATGGTTGGCCTTGGCTTTACCACAAAAACTCTTTCACTCAACAATGAACCAAAATCATCATTACAGTACAATCATCTGCAAAAAAAATTGTTGTAAACATAAGGAAGCTACCTACAAGAATGAAATGTTGTAGGTAGATATGACAATTTGAGACATGCAAGAGATTCACGTTTCCTGCTTGGGCACGCGAGAGATGTCAGCANTGACAATTTGAGACATGCAAGAGATTCACGTTTCCCGCTTGGGCACGCGAGAGATGTCAGCAAGGGCGGGGTCTTATCACTGTACCTGCCAAACTATATAAGACTGTCCCTGTGTGAATGCTTTCCATTCTAACTTATACTGTTCTGTCGGTAGCACCTCTTCAAAGAATAGCATGCCTCGTTGACGAGTTAGACAACTTTACAACAGTTGGAAGCGTTTGAGAAGGTTCGCATCGTAGGGCTGTGGGAAGCAGGAATATGTCATTTATCTGTACTGCAGCATCCTGTAAGTGCCTGTTATGTTGGCAGATGGCTACATGACGCAGGACTATACGCACACAGATCATTACAATGATTGCCCCTAACACCACATCAACATTGCCACAGGCTGCAATGGTGTCATAACCGACTGTCATGGAGTGGAGTGGAAACATTTGGGCGGCTCTTAACATTGAGGTCNTAACACCACATCAACATTGCCACAGGCTGCAATGGTGTCATAACCGACTGTCATGGAGTGGAGTGGAAACATTTGGGTGGCTCTTAACATTGAGGTCGTAACGTTGGCACACGCACAGTTACACAGCCGACTAAGTTGCANTTCTGTCAGAACTTGTAATAATTTTGGAACATTTTGCGTTGCAGCCCACATGTGCCCTCACTACTTGCAGAATCACTTTGTAACGTTGGCACACGCATAGTTACACAGCCGACTTTAAGTTGCAGACTACCTATAACTTTCCACTCGACTAGCTCAAGACGGAGTAACACGAGACTTTAAAATGGACGCCAATTAAATATGAAATAAAGTCAAGTTCTGGAGTATTTGTTCTATACTTTTATTCATCATTTTAGTGACACAGTTCTCATACGAAGTTCAGGTATGCAGAGTACGAACAGTTCACAGATAAACATACACGTGCGGAACAGAGCCACAGTCGTTTTACGAATTATTTCAATTCTTAAAAACTTGCCTGAAGAAATAAAAAATGCAGCGACCTCCCACACCGGTGGAGAAATAATCTAGTAAGGTCTAGTTTGCCGGTGTGGGGGCTAACGCTAAGCCTGACGCGGCCTAGGCGAGCACTAGTTGACTGCTTCAGACGACTGACTTGATTCAACTGACGTGAGACGACTGACTTCGACAACTGCTCTGTATCAACTCTCGATATCAACTGACTTGAAGGGCAACAGGCACACGTGGAATTGTGCTGCCTATCACCCCCCTCTCCCCAGATAAAGGCCTGGCGTGGGCTGCCACGCACGCTCTCCACACGTTATCGAAACTGCGTCGTAGGAACTAAAACTGTTGACGCAGCCTGAAAGTATTTCATTAATGCTGACGCTTACTGAAAACTACAACATTCGAAATGACAAACGTACGGCTGATAAACGTTAAACAGCAAACGTATGCCCGATAAACGAACTATCACAATAAAACGAACCACAGCGGCTTTTAATTTGAAACCCGATAAAATATTATGAAGCTTGGAAAAAGGAAAGTAAAATGAAACACGTGTCCCGAAAACTACTAATACTGCGTCATTACAAGGTCTTGAGAGCCAATGAGGGTGAAATTTGGTGAGAATGGAGCAGTGCCAAAAAGCACGAGCAGGGAAAACGGGAGACCAAAGAGAAAACTTGCAAACCAGTGGCATCGTCTGGCACGATTCCCACATGCAAAAATCCAGGAGCGACCCTACTAGGAGTCCAACCCAGTTTGCCTAGGTGGGAGGCCAGTAGTCTCCCCACTAGACCACCATGGTACCAACTGTCATAGAGCTATGCAGAATGGCAGAGGGCAATCTTCTGTGATGAGTCCTGCTTTTGTCTTAGTGGCGATGGCCAAAACATCCATGTGTGGAGGAAATATGGGCTATGCCAAGATGAGCAGTTTGTTGTCACGCATCCAAATAGCCTGGTGTCATGTTGTGAGGTGTGATTTAGTACTATGCCCAATCACTGTTGGTCTTCATTACAGGTACTTTGACAGTTAAATGATACGTTCTTGAAATCCTGCAACAAGTGGTCCTGTCGTTTGTGAACACCCACACCAGTGCTCTATCACAACAAGGAGAATGTTTTTCCTCATTTTGCAGCCATTAAAGAGCGTGCCTTGAAGCCATGGATACTCTGGTGTGGCCAGCCGCATCACCAGACCTATCCTCAATTGAAAATGTGTGGGATGCTATTGGCCACTCTATCGTAACTCCACCCCCATTGCAAAATCTGCAGGAACTGCAAGTGAATATTCAAGCTGCATGGGATAGATTATTAAAGGACACTATTAGGGCTCTCTACAACTCCAAACTGTGACGTCTGGCAGAATGTGCTTGCAAATGTGGCGGCCCAATGTTGTACTGAGACATGTATGTCTGTGTAGCACAATAAATATTGTTCATACCAGTCTCTAGTTGTAATAATTTCTTGTTCTTGGTGACTTTTTCCTTTCTTCTAAATAGCACTGAAAACAATAAATTGTAATTTTGTGTGAAACTATTTTTTTGAGTACGAGTGTATTTTGAGCTGAATGTTGTCACAATTTATTAAAACAAATGGAGCAGTCATAAAGTTGTAAGGTTTTTGGGTGACAACTATCAAAAATTTTAAAAGGTAATTATTTTTCTGTAAAAAAAAAAAAATATTCACGGAAAATGGTATATTTCCACTCTACTAATGAAGCAGAACACAAATATATGAGGGGCATTAACGTACGACTAATTTCTTAATATGTGCCCACCTAACCTAACAGAACCTAACCCCACGATGGGTGAATCAATATTTTACATTTTTAAACTAACCTAAGAGTTTAGGGTTTTACACTAGCCTAATAGGATTGTTGGGTTTTACACTGACATAGGTGTTTTTGGGTTTTAAACTAACCTAGGATTGTAGGGTTTTAAACTAACCTAGGATTTTAGGGTTTTACACTAACATAGGATTTTAGGGTTTTACACTAACCTACGAATTTAGGATTTTAGTGATTTAAAGGAACCGTAAAACACACCAAAAGAATATCAATTTACTCACCGCATATAATTCCTCTGTCAACGGCCAATTTAACCTTACCTCACTCGATGGAACACAGTGTTCCACAAATCCGGCACATACGCGAATATAACGCACTGAATAATGCAATCAAACACTCGTTTACAGTAAAATATAACGCACAGAAGCACTCGTTATTGCTTTTATGTTTTTAAATCCCCCGGATTGGGACGGCACAACGAGACCCGGCAAAGATGCTGTGGCGACTGATATTTTTTAAATTGATTGTTAAAATGCCCGTAATGACATCCATGGCTGCTAGGTAGCGTGGAATAAGCAATGCGCTGCCATTATTAATGGCGATAAACGTTAATAGACGTAAACAAGCCGGGAAACTGCTCGTACATTTAGCAATTTTTTAAAATACGTTCTACTTATTTTAACATTACGCCCTGTTGAATATGAACAAGGTAAGCTGTGCAGAACCCATTAATGCAACTTTTGTTGGTCTAGGACGTTTCGTTCAGAAACATAAACAAACTGGCTCAACTGCTCATTTCACAATTTTGTTCAATTTTTTAAAATATGTTGTACTTATTTTAAAGCTACGCCCCTAGTATATTCGTGTTCTACGTGATTAGTAGAGTAGAAATATATCATAATTTTGAATTTTTTTTGTGTTTTTCAGAAAAGCCCCTAATCTTAATAATTACCTTTTAAGATAGATGACAACTTCCAACAAAACAGTATGGTAACATGCAATAATGGTACTATTGTAAGTCTACCACTGAATCATAAAGCAATACTAAGCATGGCCACCCAAAATTCTATACTCTCCTATTGAAATGAGTCAATAGGGAATTACAAGTGCTAAAAGTTTGCACACATAAAAAACAGGTTGAAACCTCTATTGTCCTGAGGATGGATGCTAAAACGTGTGCTGAAAAATTACTTAGAAATTACTATTCCACATTATTTTTAGCAAAAGAGATATGAAATTTGAAAAATAAAGTGTTCATTAGGAATGTGTATTATTATTTAAATATTTAAGATTTCTGGAATGAAAATTTAAATATTATAAAGCATTTAAGTTATAAAGACTGGACTCGTTACTTCCTTATGAGCGTTACTCCATCATTTCTTTCTAGTCTTTACCAATTATCTCACCAAATTCATGAAAGAGAACACACAATTAAGTCCCCAGTTTAAAAGAAGACACTTGACCGTATTTATCCCAAAGTATGAAAATTTCCTATTAAAATTTTCACATCCCAAAAATTAAGGATGGCAACATTTTTGCACAGAAAAATTTATTAAGATCAATGATTTTAGCTGGAGTAAAAGCAAGAGACAGTCAGTGTTATTTGACCAGACACAATTTTTGTTACAATAAAAGCCACATAAAAACATTAACAGACTGTGTTTCATAGTTATAAAATATATGGATGGATATATAAAATTAATCTTCCTTAGATTTTAATGTATTTTGAGCATGGTATTACAACTACAAATAATTTGTATATGTTAAAACCTTTAAGAGTCCATATAGAAAGTCCTTCTAAATTATACGTTGAAATAATTTGTGGGGAAAATTTTTTTTCCTGTAGAACAAAGTAAAAATGTGGGGGTAGTCTATTTTCAAGATCCTACTGTATTCTGGTAAATATATCATACCTGTTTAACATGTGGTGCTTCCATCGAGTTCNGGTACCAACTGTCATAGAGCTATGCAGAATGGCAGAGGGCAATCTTCTGTGATGAGTCCTGCTTTTGTCTTAGTGGTGATGGCCAACACATCCATGTGTGGAGGAAATATGGGCTATGCCAAGATGAACAGTTTGTTGTCACGCATCCAAATAGCCTGGTGTCATGTTGTGAGGTGTGATTTAGTACTATGCCCAATCACTGTTGGTCTTCATTACAGGCACTTTGACAGTTCAATGATACGTTCTTGAAATCCTGCAACAAGTGGTCCTGTTGTTTGTGAACACCCACACCAGTGCTCTATCACAACAAGGAGAATGTTTTTCTTCATTTTGCTGCCATTAAAGAGCGTGCCTTGAAGCCATGGATACTCTGGTATGGCCAGCCGCATCACCAGACCTATCCTCAATTGAAAATGTGTGGGATGCTATTGGCCACTCTATTGTAACTCTATTTTTTTGAGTATGAGTGTATTTTGAGCTGAATGTTGTCACAGTTTATTAAAACAAATGGAGCAGTCATAAAGTTGTAAGGTTTATGGGTGACAACTATCAAAAATTTTAAAAGGTAATTATTTTTCTGTAAAAAAAAAAAAAAAATTCACGGAAAATTGAATATTTCCACTCTACTAATGAAGCAGAACACAAATATATGAGGGGCATTAACGTACAACTAATTTCTTAATATGTGCCCACCTAACCTAACAGAACCTAACCCCACGATGGGTGAATCAATATTTTACATTTTTAAACTAACCTAAGAGTTTAGAGTTTTTACACTAACCTAGTAGGATTGTTGGGTTTTACACTGACATAGATGTTTTTGGGTTTTAAACTAACCTAGGATTGTAGGGTTTTAAACTAACCTAGAATTTTAGGGTTTTACACTAACATAGGATTTTAGGGTTTTACACTAACCTAAGAATTTAGGATTTTAGTGATTTAAAGGAACCGTAAAACACACCAAAAGAATATCAATTTACTCACCGCATATAATTCCTCTGTCAACGGCCAATTTAACCTTACCTCACTCGACGGAACACAGTGATCCACAAATCCGGCACATACGCGAATATAATGCACTGAATCACTAGTTTTCAGCCAAATATAATGCAATGAAACACTCGTTTACAGTAAAATATAACGCACAGAAGCACTCGTTATTGCTTCTATGTTTTTAAATCCCCCGGATTGGGACGGCACAACGAGACCCGGCAAAGATGCTATGGCGACTGATATTTTTTTAATTGATTGTTAAAATGCCCATAATGACATCCATGGCTGCTAGGTAGCGTGGAATAAGCAATGCGCTGCCATTATTAATGGCGATAAACGTTAATAGACGTAAACAAGCCGGGAAACTGCTCGTACATTTAGCAATTTTTTAAAATACGTTCTACTTATTTTAACATTACGCCCTGTTGAATATGAACAAGGTAAGCTGTGCAGAACCCATTAATGCAACTTTTGTTGGTCTAGGACGTTTCGTTCAGAAACATAAACAAACTGGCTCAACTGCTCATTTCACAATTTTGTTCAATTTTTTAAAATATGTTATACTTATTTTAAAGCTACGCCCCTAGTATATTCGTGTTCTACGTGATTAGTAGAGTAGAAATATATCATAATTTTGAATTTTCTTTGTGTTTTTCAGAAAAGCCCCTAATCTTAATAATTACCTTTTAAGATAGATGACAACTTCCAACAAAACAGTATGGTAACATGCAATAATGGTACTATTGTAAGTCTACCACTGAATCATAAAGCAATACTAAGCATGGCCACCCAAAATTCTATACTCTCCTATTGAAATGAGTCAATAGGGAATTACAAGTGCTAACGGTTTACACACATAAAAAACAGGTTAAAACCTCTATTGTCCTGAGGATGGATGCTAAAACGTGTGCTGAAAAATTACTTAGAAATTACTATTCCACATTATTTTTAGCAAAAGACATACGAAATTTGAAAAATAAAGTGTTCATTAGGAATGTGTACTATTATTTAAATATTTAAGATTTCTGGAATGAAAATTTAAATATTATAGAGCATTTAAGTTATAAAGACTGGACTCGTTACTTCCTTATGAGCGTTACTCCATCATTTCTTTCTAGTCTTTACCAATTATCTCACCAAATTCATGAAAGAGAACACACAATTAAGTCCCCAGTTTAAAAGAAGACACTTGACTGTATTTATCCCAAAGTATGAAAATTTCCTATTAAAATTTTCACATCCCAAAAATTAAGGATGGCAAAATTTTTGCACACAAAAATTTTTAAGATCAATGATTTTAGCTGGAGTAAAAGCAAGAGACAGTCAGTGTTATTTAACCAGACACAATTTTTGTTACAATAAAAGCCACATAAAATGAATCTTCCTTAGATTTTAATGTATTTTGAGCATGGTATTACAACTACAAATAATTTTTATATGTTAAAACCTTTAAGAGTCCATATAGAAAGTCCTTCTAAATTATACGTTGAAATAATTTGTGGGGAAAATTTTTTTTCCTGTAGAACAAAGTAAAAATGTGGGGGTCGTCTATTTTCAAGATCCTACTGTATTCTGGTAAATATATCATACCTGTTTAACATGTGGTGCTTCCATCGAGTTCACATCCAAATGATTGTATGAATCTTCATCAGGTTCATTCTGCAATCAACACATAATGCTAATCATGACAAATATGGTGCACAGTAGAAGCCTTGACAAGGCATATGACAACCACATTGTGTTTGACTCAGCTGCACGACTGGAAAGGGTAAAAAAAAATTTACTTGTGGATGAATTACGTGAGGGTATAGGGAAAAAAGGGTTGCCATATGAGGGAATGGGCAGGAATAAGTGGAGNCGTCTATTTTCAAGATCCTACTGTATTCTGGTAAATATATCATACCTGTTTAACATGTGGTGCTTCCATCGAGTTCACATCCAAATGATTGTATGAATCTTCATCAGGTTCATTCTGCAATCAACACATAATGCTAATCATGACAAATATGGTGCACAGTAGAAGCCTTGACAAGGCATATGACAACCACATTGTGTTTGACTCAGCTGCACGACTGGAAAGGGTAAAAAAAAAAATTTACTTGTGGATGAATTACGTGAGGGTATAGGGAAAAAAGGGTTGCCATATGAGGGAATGGGCAGGAATAAGTGGAGAACAGGCATGATGGCATTACAATGTCTGTAAAAATTCTGAAGCACTTGGTTGCACAGCAACTTTCAGGAGAGTCTTTAGGAAATCTTGTTTGTAAGCTTCCCCCCCCCCTTCTCCCTAATTGGCTTCACTGCATTAACGTTCAGTAAAAAAAAAAAAAAAAGATCACACCAGCTGTTGTAAAGTTCAAGTTACACAAAAAATGGTAATACATGCAAGGNTCCCTAATTGGCTTCACTGCATTAACATTCAGTAAAAAAAAAAAAAAAGATCACACCAGCTGTTGTAAAGTTCAAGTTACACAAAAAATGGTAATACATGCAAGGAAATAACATTAAAACAGTTCAGTGCTAAAATGCTGTAAATTTGAAAGATAACTTCTGATAAGTGGCACAGACAAAAAGATGGCCTCACAAAGACTGGTACCGGTCACAAAATCAGAAATATCTCCTATGAAACTGGTGTCAAGGAACTGCAGAGATAGGTGCCAAAATGCTATCAGGAATCCTGACAACACACATGNTCTCCTATGAAACTGGTGTCAAGGAACTGCAGAGATAGGTGCCAAAATGCTATCAGGAATCCTGACAACACACATGTATCAATTGATTGGTAGTGCTGTGGGTCACAAAACCATGACCCACTTACAACAATCAAATACACCANAACACACATGTATCAATTGATTGGTAGTGCTGTGGGTCACAAAACCATGACCCACTTACAACAATCAAATACACCACTAGCTGGCATTCTTGACTGACCTTATACAACATAGCCTGAGGTGTGAAACACTCATTCACAAAGCACAACTGCATCATGCATTAATACTATTACGTAGGTATATTAAATATTAAAATACAATTAAAAAATGTATAGTCTTATCTGTAATTATACATGTTGTTACAGGGTAATTTGAAGAAAAAACAAATTATATGTTGTGATGTATGTATAGATGGTGACAGATAATAGAAGGAAATGGAATGGGTGTAGATAAAAAAAGGAAGGGCGGGGGACTGTAGGGATACAACACCCCTGGAATGTTTAAAAAAAGGTTTGAGAAACTTGTTTGGTTATTTGAAAATCAATAAATAAGATTTAATGAACTGCATTCTACAGAAAATATATGAGATGACTTAATTAGGTTTTGTTTGGTTTTTGTAAAGTAATGTAAATGAAAATATTGAATTAACGCATCATAGTAACATTTCTGTCCTTCAGAATAAGTTCATTATTTAGTCTTGGATGTGTTAGTACTGCTATCAGTGAATTTATGAATGAACAGACAGCAAGCATTCTCAATTGCTGAACTATCTGTGGGAAGAGTTTTAAACACTAGTTATTCTAATTCAGAAATGTATTCATAGATAGTGTGCAAGTTCACCCTTAATGGAATCAAGTGTGACAAAAGTAAATACCTTATGAAATGACTGTTGCCAGCAAAAGTTGGCTGGTATTTTAGTTTTATAAAAATATATTACACTTGTAAATAAACTTGTGAATTCATAGTTATACATTATAAATAATAAAACATTTCAGTTTTTCTGAGTAAGTTACGGGACAATTTACATTTTGCAGGGTCATTTTTTAAGGATGACAAAGGATGTTTCTCTCCGACATCTTTGCAAGAAAGATTGTTTGTTGNTCCGACATCTTTGCAACATTGTTTGTTGTATTTAATTTGGTTTTGTTGAATAAAATGTGGTTCTTCCAGAAATAATTTGCTTTGCAGTTTAACAGATTATTTGTGTTTAGTGAGTGAAGCCGTTGTACTTTAATCGGAATGACAATATCAGTAATAACAGTAACAAAAGGAAACATTCACAAGTATCTGAATCAGGTAAACTGCTAACCATCAGTGACTATTTCAAGATTGCACAGATAGTGGATTGTGATGCTTCTCAAAACACCTCTGCTCAGGATCCATTATTGGATGTAGAGTCATCTTGTTCGCCACCAGGCCAGCCAGAGGTACAAACCACTAATTTTGTCTGTGTAAGTAATAACACTATTGTTGAAGCACGTGATAATGTTTTGGCTTGTAATAAATTTGATATTGGGTTATATGTACACAAGAGACTTGAGGATAATCTGAAATATGACCTAATGAAGACACCGAAGGGTTCCACCAGATAATTACAAATTTCCACCTGGTAACAGAAATTTAAAATTTTAGAAACATTGGTTTAGCGAAATTCCCTGGTTACTCAGAACACTTGCAAGGAGCACTGTGCCGCGTATGTTGTTTGTTCAGGAGTGAAGAAATGACGACAGGTAAAGAAGAACATCAGCACTTAGGAGCTTTAGCAGCTCAAACATTCACTTGTCGGAAAAATGCAAAGACTGATTTCAGGCAGTATCAATCCACATTCTACCACAAGAGATGCCATGTTTTTGCAGATAATTTTGTTTCTGTCTTTGAAAAGAAGCGAAATGATATAATTCTAGAACTTGATTCAGCAAAGAAATTGAAAATTGAGGAAAACCAACAGAAACTTTTGCTTATCATTAAGACAGGTTTTTTTTATGGTAGGCAGGAGTTGGCTTTGTGTGGCCATCAAGACAGCGGGCCTTTGTTGACTCAACAACCAGAAGAAAATGATGGTAATTTTATCAACCTTCTGAGATTTTGCATAAATAGTGAAGAAAAAATGAAATTTTTTTTTTTAGAATTTGCATTTAGTATTTTACTAGATGAAACAACAGATGTAAAGAGGATTAAACAGTTATCACTTTTGTGTTAACTACGTTAATAATACAGAATCTGGTTATATTATTAGAGAAGACTTTCTCAAATTCATACCAGTATATGATCTCAGTGGATCAGCTCTTGCCTCGACGATACTAACAACTCTCAAAAATGTTGGCATCAATTTAAACTGTTTGTATGGCCAAGGATACGAACCGGTAGAAAGCATGAGTGGGCGATTACAGGGTTGCCAATCAGCAATTCGTCAGTCATATCCCACAGCTGTATATGTTCATTTAGAAAACAATTCTCTAAATTTAGCTTTGACTGAAGCTTGCAGCCTACCAGAAATTCGAAACTGCATAGGGACAGTAAAGGAAGTTGTGTAATTTTTTAGATGCTCACCCAGACGACAAGATATTTTAACAAATTGTATACAGCGAAGGGATCCTAGTATCCAGAGAACTAGACTGTTAAAACCATGTGAAACTTGGTGGGTTGAGCACCAAGATTCTTTGTTCTTGTTTAATGAACTTTATGGTCATATATGTGAAGAACTGTTGTAACTCCCAGAAGTTTGTGCCTCAGAAACATCTACAAAAGCATTCAACTTGCATTCTGCCTTGCATCAGAGCAAGTTTATAGTTTCACTTGAGGTGTATTGTGAAATATTTGGCCTAAAAATCAATTTGTCAAAATTTTTACAAGCTGAGAAGTGTGACACTTTTCATGCGTCAAGTATGCAGAATCACTTAAGTCTCACGTCAACATCTGTGCAACGACGCCACCAAAAAATTTAGTTCTATTTATTCTGTTGCACAAAAACAGGCAAAAGATAATGATTTTGAAATCACAATCCCGAGAAAATTTGGAAATCAAGTTCAGAGGTCAAACTATGACACACGATGATGGAGAATTTAATAGGCAGTCTATTTAACAGCTTGAATGGATTGGCACTGCTTGCAGGACACAGGAGATACAGACGTTCATCCTGAAAGTGTTTTAGACATTTTCGGAAAAACCAATCAACATTTTCTGTTGAAGAATTAGTTAAGACTTACAAAGGAAAGTAATTTATGCAGACTATAGCAGATTTACTATTATACTGTGGAAATCCAGAGTTTCATTTCATAACATATGCTAATTATTGTTGTAAGGTTTAATTGTTAATTTTTCTCACCGTTCATTAATTATAGTGCTTTAACACAGTATTTTAAGAAAATGTAATTCAGCACAAGAGTACTTCCCCCCTCCCCCAACCCAAAATAAATTCCTAGCTACGCCCCTTTCAAACGTCACGTAACAAATTTATGTACACAATAAATCGTGCAAGGAAGCATTCAATGCTTGATGTAATTTCAAGTAAGTAACATTAAAATGAGTTTTGCTCACACACAATTCAAGGCAGACACAAACTCAAATAAATGCTGAGCACCTGACAGAACCTCAAAGAATAAGATTTGAACATAAACAGAAAGTTATCAAAAAATTACATATGTAAATCATAAAAAAATAATGAAATAAAATATAGAAATTTACCATACATAAATCTTCTTTCTAAAAACATCACAAAACAAAACTTATATTCAGAATTACCATTCAGATGATTAGCTACAATATACGGATCTAAATGAACACTAAGACCATCACGTGTGTGAGCAATACAATTTGTATTTCTACCATTGTTGAGTGGATAAATTAAAAATAACTCTTACTGAATTTATTTAATGAAGAGACAGTGATATCAGTAAGTACTGTTGGCAGCATTGAGAAGTAGTAAAGAATGTAATATGGCGATGTGTTCAGTGTTTTTGTGTGTTCCATTTTGGAACAATTAAAATTCTTAAAATGTTCTTGGTATTCTTCTAAAATATACTTTAAATAAAATAAAAACTTCAACAGGTCATGGGTCCAGTGACTATGGTTCAAAACAATTAAAGGTAGAAAGAAAAAATTAGCTAGTGCATTGTGTGTGTGTGTGTGAAATTGAAGCAACAAAAATGGCTATGGCTTTGAAAGAATTCGCCCACGTGGAAAAACTTAGAGGTCATTCAAACTTCAGTATTTGGAAGTTTTAAATAGTTGTGCTACTGAAAGCAGCAGATGTTTATGATGTAGTAAACATTTGAGGCCAATGATGATGCAAAACGTGATCAAGATTGGGAGATCGGCAGAGGCAATATCCAATTATTATGTCTTGCAACTGTGCAAAGGAAATGTTAGACAAGTTGTGTACAATTTATGAGAGGGATAGCAGTCACAATAAAAGCTCATTGCTAGAAACCTTTATTAACTACAAAATTGACAAAGTCGCAGCTGGTCTTTCAGAACTTCAAAACCTCTCTGTTAAACTAAAAAATGTAGGCCATACTGTTGATGACGAGACAATGATGGGAAATTTTTTTATCATAACCAGACAGATTTAAATATTTTTTGACTGCCTGGGAATCAACTCTTAAGTGTGACTGGACTTTAACAAATCTAACTGCCAGGTTATTAGCAGAAGAAGATGGCATTCAAGTAAAGAATATGACAATGTTGCATTCAAAACTGTAAACAAAAACATTTTTTCTTTTAAATGCAACTAAAAAAGTTATATTGCTAAGAACTGCACAAAAAAAATAAACCAGTTAGGGTGTAAAATTTGTAAAAAGGGCAATCACATTGAACAGAATTACTACTTCAGGAACAAAAATAAACCACCTACAAATAATAGGGACAAGGTTGCATTTCTGATTGAAACAAAGGGTGAAAACCCTGGGGGAACTTGGGTATTAGATTCAGGGTGCACTTTCCACATGATTAACATCAGTGATCCATGACTTCGAAGAAAACTGAGAACATGTGTGCTGAACTTAAGAGTGATAACTAGTACCAAGAATGTGTATTGAGAGATGTGCTGTATGCACCAGGTTTAACAATAAACTTAATGACTTTACATAAAATACATAATGCGCTCCTGAAAATGTGTGTGAAAGTTGAATGCATGATAGTTTAATCATATGTACGCATGTAATAAGAGGAGTTCAGTTACAAGAAAAAAAAAATTTTTTTTTGGTATAAACATAATATATTTAATTGATAAACATGTTATTTTTAACAAGTATTTCATTGAAAATCACGAATAAATATACATGTGCAATACTTTCTTATCTGACATGTTGATTTTCAACACCTGTATATGTTTTGATTGTTAAATATTATGTGAATAAATAAGGCAATTAAATACGCTTCCTACTTTCTGTAAATTTTTTGTGCAAATGTAACATTTCATTTTGTAGGTTGTAAAAACTATGTAAAAGTTTTTCAGAGATTTGTATATTATTTTAACAGAAGCACCCATTTATATTGTGCCAATATGGCAGCAATAACTAAACATTCATAACATATTATCCACGAAGGCTGGAAAACACGACAGACAGTGTTAGATGGCAACTAACAGAGCTATATCAATATGTTGATAGGTTACTAGATGTATGAAAAACCAAATCGGTCGTATGAAAGTTGATTTAGAGGTGATAATATGCCATGTATGACAGAGCGCGTTGTACGAATCTCGAATGTATGGAAGTTGAGGACTGCCTGTACTAGCGAGAGAGAGAGATCCAATGTGAAACCTGCCTAGCATAAAAGCAAACCAGAAAACCATTTGGGAAAGCAAGAGACAGGGTCATAAGAAATAATACATACTGATGTGTATGGGACATTTGACACAACATTGGATGGTTTAAAATATTTTGTGACTTTCTTGGATGACTTCTCACAATTTAACATAAAAACCACCTTTTTGTATGGTATATTGGAGCAAGACATCTTTATGCTCCTACCAGAAGACTTGGAAGATGAAAAAGACCATGACAGTACAAAATGAAGGTTATACTGGCTGTGACAAAGAGTTTAATGTTGAAGGTAGAAAGGCAGAGGTTATAAATAAAGAGGATAGAAAGGCAGATAATTTTGAGGAGAATATACCTAACTGTTGTGAAGTCAGTAAGTTGAAGATAAATGTAATACAGGAAGGGAGACTTCAGGTTAGGGGGGTACAACCAAATGGTTATAGTGAAGTAAAGCTGCTGCAAGAGGGATCAGCTGGTGAATTGCAACAGGCACGAGTTGCTGAGAGTAAGGGATATTCTAGACTGAAACATTATGAAGTGTTCAGGCAACGTTTGAAAGGAAGAAGCAAAGATTGAAACACAGGGTCAGTAAAGTAGTCAGGGAAAAGATAAGGAATAAGAGAGTAAAGACAGTAGAGAAAAAGAAAAGGAAAAAGAGGGGTAGATTTAGGACAGTAGGGAAGAGGAAGAGAGTGCTAAAGTATAGTATGAGAAAGGTAGTAAGGAAAAAGGGAAGGAAATTGAAACTTAAGGAGAGAATGAAAAGGAAAAGGAAGAAGAAAAATATAGTAAAACAGAAAGATTGCAATTTAGATAATAAGTTAGATATTAAATTTTTTTTTAAATACTTCCTTGTATAATTTTTTTTATATATATACTTTGATTATACAATAATAAGGTAAGAGAGATAAGTAAATATTTTTATTTTAAAGAAAAATAATTTTAAATAAAGGAACCTAAAAGTAAGTCACAATATGTACAGGATACATGGGGTAAACCCTTCTCAGGCAACAGCAAATAATGGATAATATAATTGTTAATAGAAAATATATCAGACTACTTACCTAGAAAATGTTATTTGGTAACAATTAATAATCATGAGAATGTGATTCTGTTTAAGAAAATTGAATCATTATATATCAAGTAAATGCAGTACAATCCTTAATATTTTAGTGAAACTTGTAAGGAACAGAAATGGTTTAAAAAAAAACTGTGTAGGGTCACAGAAATCTTAAGTTAAGTTAACTGTTGTTTACTTTTTCCAAAAGTGGAAGTAGGTAAACTGAAAAAGGATGAATGGTTTTTATAAATGCTGACACGGTTGTAATAAAATAATAATTTGAAGTTGTTTTTGAAATCAGTATAGTGTGCTCTATTACATAACATTGAACAAAATAATAACACAGGGTTCTATAAAAAAAAAGTGACATTACATTTTTATAATTCAGTATTTTAGGTGTGTTTTGTCTTGGAAAAGTATTTACACAGTTTGTTTAAATTATTCTGAAATTACTTTATGAGTATTTTATTTGAAATTGTGATTTTGTTAATTGTTAAAGTTTGACATTGCTATGGGTGAAAATTCTAGTTTATTCCATATATATGGTACTGTGCATATATATGGAAGGTTTTATTTATAAAAGAAAATTTGTGAATTTACTTTAAATATGGGTAGTTTTATTTCAAGATATACATATAAATCAGTTAAAATGATAACATTTTGTTACCATGTTTTCTAATTTAAATACTATAACTTACTTTTGAAGATAAGGCAATTGGTAAGCCTTAGTAAAAACTTTTGTAGAAACTCCCTGCATCTTGAGATGTAGGAGAAGCTCAAGCTATCATGGGCTATTGTCTTATTGTAAATAACTAATGTGATTTATTTATGCAGAGTACCGAACCGGAAGTGCTATGTGAAAATAAGTTTTATTTTTCATTTGAAAATTGTGTAACAAAGAAACAAATAATTACTGTTATTTTGCATAAGAGTTGACAATAGGAATTATAAGGAAGATTAATTAAGGATGCAGTAAATGTTACCTAAATTTCCAAATGTTGAGGTGGTTGAGGTGTTGTATAGTATTGAGCCTTAAGTATCGGCATAAGTAGTAGATGTTGCTGCAGTTTATGGTGTCCTGGGATCAGTGGCACAAGGTGTAAGTGTATTTGGATTGGGACAGGTCTGGGGCCCTTTTTTATTGTCAGCACTGACCTATGGTGATACAGTCACAGTGGCTTTTATATAGTTTTGGGCAGACCTGGGTCTCCTTTTGGAAGGGTGTGTGCTGATCCCAGTGAGGATCAAAGGGCAGCAACCCACAATGAAGCATCAATGGCACAGGTGGAAATACACCCTCAACCACAAATTATAACAACAGGTAACTATTTGAAACCAGTGAAAGGTGTGATTTTCTTGCAGCATCCTCAATCTCTTGCTACTCTTCAAAAGGTTAAGTAAATAATTTTGTTATGAGTTAAGTAAGTTGAATATTTTTGTTATTAGTTAATTACCATGTTAAATGTAAAATGTTGTCAAGGAGCAGAGGCACAGTGGTTTACAGAACAGCAGAATACAAGATAGGTTTCGCTTTGGGAAAGATTTCTTCAAAATCTATCCCAAACCGAGGGGGGTAATGTAATAAAGCAGTATTCTTAATTTTCGGGACCGGGACTTGTGTTTCATGTTTCTTAAGCTGTGCTAAGCTTCGTAATATATTTATTGGGTTTGAAATTAAAGCCGTGGTGGTTCGTTTCCCGTGATAGTTTGTTTATCTGGCATAAGTGTGCTATTTTACGTTTATCAGGCTTCTGTTTACAGTTTTGTTTCGAACGTTGGAGTTTTTGTTAAGCGTCAGCATTATTTAGCTTTTTTCAGAATGCGCCAACCAATTTTGTACGAGAAGTTTATTTATCTGTATGTTGACGGCGCAGTTTTAGTTTCGTACGACGCAGTTTCGAGAATGTGTGGAGAGCGTGCATGGCCAGGCCCTTATCTGGGGAGAGGGGGGTGATAGGCAGCACAAATACACGTGCGCCAGTCGCCCTTCAAGCAGTGCAGGTCAGTGGGAAGTCAGTCGGCGGCGAGGTGCAAAAGAAAAAAAAGGGGCTTTTCCAAAAATTGGGAAAATAATACCTGCAAATGTTATATATATGGTCATTATTATTCACAC
>NQII01007891.1:35782-79151 GCA_002778355.1 Clitarchus hookeri | reverse complement strand
GCCAGTAAGTCGGTAACGACGGAGGGAAAGTAGTTCCATGTATTAACGTTGATTTAAAAGTTCTAGGTAAATATTAGTCAATACTGAAATTATTTGTTTTACTTTATTTTTATTTTTTAATCGACACAATTGCAAGAATGAGCCAATTTGTTAAATTCTAACTTTTTTTTCCAATTTCACGGTTCCATCTGACCGACGCATGAATAAAGTGATCAGACCCACGACAATGATAATGTTACATACGGCCGAAGAATACATACAAAGTCCATACAAAGCGATCTGAAACAGGGCTTTCAATAGTGCCCAGTTTGTGAAGAGCCTGCACTCAGTATGACAGAGTAACCCAACCTGACCCTACTTGTGATCTAGACAATATTCATGACTCAAGGACTGAATACAGGAGGACGGTGATCAAAAATATGTCAGGAGGCCCCCCTCTCCGCTGGATGTCGTCACAGAGGGATTGACTCGAAAGTAGAATATCAGTTAGTTAGTGAAGTAGTTAGTGCTGCTATATAATAATGGCATATATATATATAAAGTGGAATAGATCCCGGGTAGTGGGGGGAACTTGATGGATGGCATGTTAACCACACTACAATATTACTCCAGACTACCTGCATGTAGATGTAATAGCATAAAATCAAAGAGTTGGAACACTGCGTGGTCCCGATAGCAAGCGAAAT
Organism: Clitarchus hookeri; assembly: GCA_002778355.1. Lineage (NCBI taxonomy): Eukaryota > Metazoa > Arthropoda > Insecta > Phasmatodea > Phasmatidae > Clitarchus > Clitarchus hookeri. Next base: position 78,465 of record NQII01007891.1, on the reverse strand, counting down.
GCCAAAATAAAGAAATGAGGAATTAAGAGGAAAAGAAAACTCTCATACCCCTGCATCACCCAGAAATTGCACGGGTGCAGGGATGATAAGAAAGCATTGCCCGCCTTTAGAGGGCCACGTGAAAAAAAAAATCCCTAAAGTAATGTCCTTGCCACATGGAGCTGGTTATGTGTTGCGTGGTTACGGCGAAGTTCCGCCGTGTCTGCAGCCGCCGTCAGAGCATGCACCAAAGATGTGGTAGACCGCTTATTCGTCTTCTGCACCTGTACCCAACATTCACCTGCCCCAAAGCAACACGACTGTCAAAGTCACGTGGTCAATAATGATGAACGTGTTTGTTTACATCTTAATTTTTAAATGACAATCATTATTACATAAATGAAATGCTTTTACCAATTCGAATTTAAACAAACTGCATTGCAAATTGGTTAGAGGGTGTATAAAAACATCTCAAAGCACTTGTTTACTAAACAGCGTTCTAACCTCAAATGCAATCCACGCCATTTTTTCTAGTCGTATTGGCAGGAAAGCAGTTGAGTGCTGAGACACGGAGACTGGTTGTGCGCAGCCAGCGAGATCGGTCCACCTCATCTCTAGTCTGCGATCAGAGGTGCACTCAGGGCGGTGTAGTGCCTCGTGGGCTGGGACAAGGGTCTTTGGCAAGCAACCACCTGACATCACCACGGCCATGACCCTAGACGCTCTGACCTCGCCGCTTCGATAACCTGCAGCACCGTGCCGCGGCACGTCTGCTCTCCCATCGATCTGACCACTCCTCCTCCCTCCCCCCCGGCACATTCGATTTCTCGGTTCAAGGACGTCGATTGTCGTCGGGTATAGGCTATTCACGGTAAAGTGAGCACTTTTGAAAGCCTTCTCTTTTGAAATAATGCCAGCCTTAGACGTTAACTTCCGAGTGCGTAAGTGATAATTACTTACATGGCAATATTTATTTTAAAAGATAGGCAGAGGATAACAAATGGCTGAAGGAAAATATAACCAGGGGCTCAAAAAAGCTCACCTTATCGTGAACATCCCCTAGGAAACAATACAATCAGCGCCCAACAGGGGGCAAATTCAGGGAGCACGGAAGAGTGAGAAAAGACGATCCGTAATTACACAAGCCCTCATGAAACCATTCAAAGAAAGCTAACACCGTAGAGACAGGATTCCAAAAGTTAAAAGAAACAATACGCTGTACTTTAGCCAACAAAGCGCTCACCTCTCACGAAGGCGAACGGGGTTGGATTACCGGCGAGGTCACCTCCGGATTTTCACACGTAGGAATCGTGCAGGACGATGCCGTTGGTCGGCGGGTTTTCTCGGGGGTCTCCCGTTTCCCCACCCTTGCATTCCAGCTCTTCTCCATACTCACCTGGCTTCACTCTCATCGGCTCTCAAGATCTCGATGTCAAGAGCCGCCCAATCTTCTCCACTCCACGAAATGCCGTGTCAGCCGCATTGAATTGTACGTTCTCATTCTCTGATTGGCTGCGCGAAGCTTTGAAAACTGTCATTATATCTGATTGGCTCTGCGTGTTACGCAAGGTACCCTACTGGCAGAGCTGTCGGCTGACATGTAGGTTATCAGGCGCTGATTGGCAAACGGCGTTAGAAACTATTGCTTGGTCAGTGAGGCCATTTTGTTGGCGTGTGCGGCTGGAGATCGCGGAATAAGTGGCTATTGTCCTCTGTGGCGATATGAACTGCTTTTGACGTATAACGGTAGCACGGTTTACGGATGAGTCGCATGCAGGCAACAACATTTGGCATTTAGCCTCTCAGGTAAAGTACACTGTAAAATGTTTTGAAGTCCCTACTTGTACAAGAAAATAATTCTTGGAAACTCAGTTGCCAATAAATTCCGTTCTAAAACTACAGAAAGTTAGCTTGTAAAATCTAAAAAGCATATATTTGTTACATTACAAATTTAATGCTTGTATAACATTTTTCATTTTTAAGAAGTGTACTTAAAATTATTTCTTTCTTGTAGAAAACAAATGTGATTAATTACAGTAGCGGCGCTGTAACTTAGGACTTGAGAGCTCTGCCAGTGTCGGGCCACTTCTCCCCGGGGAAGGAAACAATTACACGACGGTGATACGGCAGGTGGGAGGGAGTGCCTGCAGATTCGTCTGCCCGCCTGTCAGCTACCTGTGGTTGGTGCTTTGCAAGCCGTTCTCTCTCTCTCTTTCACTTGGGTAGGCGGAGCCAAGTGTGTTCTTAGGCCGGCGCGACTAATATAACAATAAAAAGGGGAAAAAAAATGTTTTCACAAAAGAAAAAGTTACACCTTGCTAGCACGGAGACTAGAAGTCACCTCCCATGCGTTACTACCCCACAGCCCTTATCACAAGACCCAATTAACTCACGTGTTTTACAACTGTGCTTGTTCTTAATATATCAATAAATACCTACCAAATTATAGTGAAGTTATTCGTTTAAGAACGTATTTATTTTATTTTAAGTATTCTGTGTAGACATACCTTAACAGTTCATGATTAATAGCGTCACGTGTTATTAAAATTGAAGTTGTTTGATTGTGATTATTTGAGTTGTTTCAAGTGTTTTAGGTTATTTAAACTTGCAGTGCATTTATTTTAGCACACAACTGCACTTTACATTACCCCATATTTTTCACAAACAGCTGTATAAGGTTTTACATTGTCGAGTGTTCGCCATTTTGCTTGAACTCGTGGATCCGGGTCACTACACGATAAACACTTTCTTGAGGTCTATTACAAACACGGTTCTTGTAGTTTTACAAGCGAGTAAATTTACGAGATAAAGTTTTGGAAAATTACAAGCAGTTCCTCAGTAAAATTACAAATATTTTTACAGTGTTAAAACTACACAGGAAACATATCAGCCAGTTTTATTTTAATCGTGTCTACATATTAATTTCTGTAAGTATAGGCTCCTATTTTCATAAAATATCTCTGCACCAAGAAGGAATCGTTCGATTCATGTCCCGTTGTATTGGTATGATGATACAAAAATTTATTTTAATATCGTTACATGAGGACAATATTCCGCACTCGTACGACAAAGAAGAAGACCTCTAGTACAACTTTGGATCACCTCATGCTTGTATATAATCATGTGTCGATGGATCGGTCGAGGAATCAGATAAACCCTTTGCACTACTTCCTGCGGCAACTTTTTCCATAGTTTTTTGCAAATTATTCTCATAAACACGAACACTTCGACGTGGGTGCAGCTGGTAGTCCATCTTGTCCCACAGATGTTCGACGGTGGAAATATCAGGTAAACGGGCAGGCCAAGGAATAGATGAAACGCCGTACACGCTCGCCCCTGAGAAACTGGAGCCACAGAATACAGAAGTGAAAAAGCAGCTTATACCGCGAATTACAATCGCGCTGGCCAGTAAGATGGCATCGCTGGCCAGCAACATGAACCGCCTTTTGCCAGTTATCAATAGGAAACTTATTTGCTACATTGTTATAAGTTATTCGCGGTAAACTGAGTTATTCTGAAAGCCCTACTTAACATTAATTGTATGGGCATTGTGTATCCTTCCCCAATATGTGAAATCAACGTTGTTATGGGTCTGATCACTTTATTCATGCTTAGGTCAAGTACACCTAATTGTAAATTATTACAAAATAAGTATTTTCGAAATCTGCCAATTGTTAACTTATATGTATTTTACTTATATACACAAACAGCTACAGACAGTAACTAATGTCAATGGCAGCGACAGTATACTAAGTATATAGTTAACCACATTTTTGGCGGATAATTAAAAAAATTCACATAGTTAAGACACAAGAACTCATTTCCGACCTTACACTGAAACAATTTTTTTTTTTTTTTGCTGTTACAAGAAAAATCCTTTGAAACCCATTTGCCAAGAAATTCGTTTGTAGAACTACAGTTTTCTTGTATTAGATGTAAAACATCATGATTGAGAATACGGTGTATTATTTTTCTTCCAGAAAACAAATGTGATGAATTAATAACATACAATAAGAAGAAATTTATTTAAAAATAAAATTCATTAAAAAAAAAAAAGACACGTCGCCAGCATGTGGGATAGAACCCAAGTCACTTACACTACCCTTGCATACCTCCCACCACAGGACCAACTTCACTTGCGAACAACACTATTATTTTTACACTATGTACACCTACAAAATGTTAGTTAAGTTATTCGGTAAAGAAGAACGAATTTATTTCNACACTATTATTTTTACACTATGTACACCTACAAAATGTTAGTTAAGTTATTCGGTAAAGAAGAACGAATTTATTTCAATTTAAGTGTTTTGTGTAGATATTAAATATTAATATTGACCGTCATTGAGTAATAGTGACACGTGATTTCATAATTTTAGTCGTTTTATCGTGATTATATTTTATGTTGTTTTAAGTGTTTTTCGTTATCCAAACTTGCAATACGTTTCTTTTTGCACGCAACTACACTTTACATCACCCCCAGATTTTGCACAAACAATTTATTCGGGGTATTGTGTTAAGAGGTCAAGGACGCTTATTTCTACATTTGTCACTGCAATTGTAATCTTCGTTGTCTACAGGAGTTTGGCGCATGGCGGATTTTCTGATGTAAGTCTACCCACTCTCTGACTGGCTTGCGAGGCTCTGGAATTAAACCTCTCGTCTGACTGGCCGCTGCAAGTTACGAAAGGTTCCGTCGTTGGCCGGCCTGACGAGCGGCAGATACGTAACCAGTCGCTGAGTGGCGAACGGCGATCCATCAAGCCCGCTGACTGCAAGAAATAAATGCTAACGTGTAGCATGTTTGAGGAAGACGGCAAGAAACACTTCCAGAATAAAGGCCAGAGAAAAATGTACGGGTGATAAAGAGGAAATAAATCATCCCCGCAGAAACTGCTCGAACAAGGGTACGCAAGCCATAACAAAGTTACTGCTCCACTGGCCACTTTGAGAAACACGGCGGATCTCTCTGTCGCCATGGAGTGATGGTGAAGAGATTTGGGCGGCTCTTAACAGCGAGGTGTTGAGAGCCGACGATGGTAGCTACGGAGCAGCGCCGGAATGAAGGGGCAGGGGAAACGGGAGATCCCCGAGAACGGCACGATTCCCACATGCGAAAATCCGGGAGTGACCCGGCCGGGGATTGAACCCGGTTCGCGTTGGCGGGAGGCGAGCAGGCTAACCGCTCAGCCGCCGTGGCCGCTCGCCATGGAAGTTTCTGCGCAGTACAGCAGCGTGCTCTACTCTGATCGTGGAAATATTGATTGATAGGCCCATACACGAGACATCACCGCGCCAAACAGAACAAGGCGACTGTGGCTCGTTGCTAGTATATAGCTGGCGAGTCTAATAATATTCACCAGATCATTTATAGGTAGGGTCCCTTTTTCGCGAGAATGAACAAAACGAGATTTATTATGGAAGAGTTTGGCATACGGAAAATGTTCAAAAAGGTAACTTTTAATTAAAATTTTAAGCTACGTGAATGATAACAGAGGAAGATTGTAATTAGTTACGAAGTTATTTTATATTTGATTCATGATTATTACCACTATCCTGTTTTATAACGTAGAAAATAGAGAAAATCTGGTACCTTGCCGACACTAGCGCTTACCTGAAGGCTAAAAGTTTCCCTTTGTCAAACTTCTAACATTGAGTAGAAGTAACCTTAACTAAGGTTACTTCTACTCAGGTTGGGAAGATCAACGTTAAAAGTTTGGCAACCAAAGATTTTCGCTACCAGGTAAGCGCTAGTGTCGCGTGTGTACTAGTTTTCTCTCTATTTTCTACAGTACAAAAACAGGATAATTGTAATAATCATAAACTAAACATAAAATAACTTCTTAACTAAGTAAAACCTTTCTCTTTAACCATTCACGTAGATTAAAATGTTATTTAAAAGTGACCTCTTTGGAACACTACGCACCTAGCGACGTAAATTTTCCCTTCGCCAAACTCTCCCATAAGTAAGGCCAGTGACTTTTCGCGTAAAAATCGGAGCACTCAGTAGACTCCAATACTATATACACACCTCAGCTGTNAGTAAGGCCAGTGACTTTTCGCGTAAAAATCGGAGCACTCAGTAGACTCCAATACTATATACACACCTCAGCTGTTATTATACCTCCATTGGCTGCTGGTGCCGTGTCCGTCTTTGACCAAGCCACTCAGGACTAAGTAACTCTGACACTGAACCTTCGCGATTCGTGCGCAAACGGTTAACACGGGCCAGAACATTTTTTAGCCAATCAAATAAGCTGGACCACCCTACAGTGCTTTGGACTGTATCTTGTCTCGAAATCTTTTCGCGAAATATCACTGCCCCTACCNCTGGACCACCCTACAGTGCTTTGGACTGTATCTTGTCTCGAAATCTTTTCGCGAAATATCACTGCCCCTACCCATAAGATATCGCCTTTTGTTCCTAAACTGAGTAGAATAAACCTTACCTTAATTAAGTCTAAATGTTACTTTACTTCGTCAGAGTCACAGAATAGGCGCTATGAGCGCCATGAGTGCTGGCGGGTCGCGTCCCTAGATGCCTGTGCTCAGCACGGTCTGGCGGACGGCAGCTGATATTAGTAACGGCCCAGCTGTGTACTACCTGTTACAAAAACATCCGGCTCGCATTTACAAACGCGCAACTGATTATATGGAGGCTAATGTTTTTTTGCACGGCATCAGCCTGCTGCAGGATGCGTGCGCAGCTACCTCTTCCTTCACCGGCCGCACCCCACTCCACGTAAATTCACCCGCGAGCCCTTGTGGCACTAAAGGCGATATGGCGCGATATCATATTCCGTTAAGTATTGTACAAGGTCCGCCATAGCGATCGGTATACTGGCTAGTGTGGCACCCATCATGGCATTTCCCGCCCTGTACGGCCAGATTTCCTACCAGGTTTGGTAATTGGACACGTCCTATTTTTCTTGGCAGGTTCCATACCAGGTTTCGTACCTGGCCAATACATCGCAGTTTCAGAGGGTAGGGCGCTCCGCGTGGCTACTACCTAAATCGAGTTAATGAAAAACCGAAAAGGACGCCTCCATATTGATTATACATCCATGAGGTTGAGACTATTTCCAATAGATTTAAAATACGACAACGACTAATAATATTTGGTGATGATAACTTATAATTACTGCTTAAAACCGTTCTAAATACTTAAAACATAACCCTCAATATAATAAATTAATTCGAGTGGTTGTATCTACAGTATATGAACAGAATATTTTGTGTGTGAACTGGTAGAGCAGTGGTAAAGTCGCAGTGCCCGTCAGAAAAACTAACATTACGGCGGGAGTTCGAGACCACATTTCTTTATCATTAAAAGTTACATGCGGATGACAACTTTGTATGTAAAGAAAATACCATATTTTGCAAACTGTTAGTATTTTTCGTCAAAATTAAAAATAACACACTCGTACTTACTCTAGTGACTTCACATATTCAAGAGAATTAATGTAACTTTACTAGTAAGCAATACATTTATTTAAAAGGCGAACAGTAATATAGGAATATTAAGATGTGCTAGCTATTTTTTTTATAGCCCTACGCAAATTACTACTGTTAGCAGTTCTACGAATGGGGTTCATATTTCCTACAAACCACACACTCTGCACCCATCGAGTGTGTCAAATGCTAGTACACGAACTTCTGTCGTGTAATAAGAATCTCCCATGGCGGCTCATATAATGGTTTGTATACCGGCTCGTGTACCAGACCTTGTACAAGATCAAGTACGGCTGCAGGTATCGTGTAATATCAGCTGAACAGTTTGTACTTACACGCAATTGAAATGGCGTGGTGGTTCCTCTAACGGGGGCGTTCACGTTCGCTGACTGAGTGCGCGTGGATCTTGGAATTGGCCTGGTTTCTGATTGGCTACTGCGTGATTAATAAATATTCGTTGCTAGCTGTGTTGCCTGCTACTAGAGGGTCGCCGGTAGATTCCTGGTGCACGGCCAGTATTGTAACGTAATGGCGTTTGAATGATGTAAATCGGACTTATAGTTTAGGAGTTATGATTGTTTAAAGCTGTGAAGTGGAGGACATAACCTCAAAGTGTCATGGCGCCCGGCTCGTCAGTCCTAGTATTACAGACGCCCGCCGGGATGGCCCACGCCCATTTATATTTTTAGAACTCTCCGACCGGATGTTGCAGGCAAGTGACGCCATTTTGCTGGCGTGTGTGGCTGGAGTTCACGGCATTGGCAGTTGTTTCGCTTCCGTATTATTAAGTATTATGTTTCAGAGAAGTGAGTATTAAATTATGCGTATTTAAAATTCAATAGCTTAGTGTTCGTGGAGGGGAATGGAGAGATTTGTGAGGCTCTTAACATCGAGGTCTCAAGAGCCGATGAGGGTGAAACAAGATGTGAGTATGGAGCAGTCCCGGAATGCAAGAGTTTTGTAGTCGAGGGGGGGGGGGCGAGAAAATCCACCAGCCAACTGCATCGTACTGTATGATTCCCACATGAGAAAATCCGGGAGTGACCTCGGCGGGAATTGAACCTGGTTCGTCTTGGTGGGAGGCGACCAGTCTGACCACTACACCAGCGCGGCCCCGCCCCTTGGTGTTAGCGTTGGTAAATACTGTTCACGGTAAAATTGGCATTTTTGAAACCAACTTTTGTGAAGGTTCACATTCGATAAATAAACTTATGATGTACGGTACACACGACATGCAAGCTCGCAATCAAGTTAGCAGTGAGTAAGTAACAACATTTATAGAAGTAGAAGTTGTTTTACAAATGTAATATGCAAATCTACTGTTTTTTGAACCGATGTGTCTTGTTAGCCTACTTTTGGAAGGAAAGAGCGGCGTATGAGATTGCTTTCCTGTCTGTGTGTGTATATAGGTGTGTCTGTGTGTATATATAGGTGTGTCTGTGTGTGTATATAGGTGTGTCTGTGTGTGTGCTGCGTGTGTGTCCCGCTCCATAAATTTTTTAACGCGTCAACCGAATTTTGCCAAACCCGGTACGTATATAGTATTTAAGTACACCCAACTTTTATAGTTTTCAACCATGCCGTACACTTACTTTCCAAACGGCGCCGTTTTAATATTTAGTGTGGTATGTCCTATCTCGGGAACCATTCCACCAATTTAAACCAAATTTTCTATGCTGGCAGAGCATCTTGTAATCACAAAATCTTGACATGGATACTGATGTAAGTTCTTCATTTTGGAAGAGAGCACCCAATAAAAAAATTAAAGATATTGCATTATATGTCAAAAACTATCAAAGCAATTCCCCCCCAATTTGGCATGTCAGTAATGCTACGAGAGGACTAGTAAACTTAAGTAGTCGAACATGATTAAGTACTTATTTTCAAAATGTCGGCCATACAAATATTTAAAGTTTATTAGTTTTATCTACTATATCGTTTAACAAAACTCGATCAAATTTGGGACGCTTAAAGTATTTTTTGCAAGCATCATATAGGTATCCCCTACACATAGCCATTTTTGTTGGCGATTTTGTCAAATTCCGTGAAACAATTGATCGATTACTACAAAATTGGGCAAACAAATAGTGTTGCAGCAGATGATGTAAAATGGTATGTTTTTGGCATGCCCGACATTTATCTTCAAAATGGCGGCTACATTGACATTTTAGCTTCTTATACTTTAACGTCGAAACAATGTAATCTATTCCAACTTAATTTTGTATGCTGGCAGTGTATATTACAACTATCAAATGCGTCTGCAGGGAGCATCTCTTGTCCGCCATTTTTTGAGACCTACGACCTATTCAAAAATTAAATTTTTATGTCACATTCGGGAAACAAACAACCCATTATTACAAAATTTTCCGAAGAAATTTTATTGTTGTAGGTTATGTAACTATTATTTTCTTTTGAGTGTGACAGACACTTACTTTCAGAATGGCGGCTATAAAAATATTTTAGTTTAGTGTGATATATCTATGAAACTATGTAATCGATTATAACTTTACTTTGCATACTGGCAGCATACAATCATCGAATATGATCATACATAATTTTTTTGTCCTCCATTTGTGAGGATCGTCACATAGAAAATATAGAGGTTTTATGCCAAACCACAGGAGCCTTATCAACCGATTTCCACCAAATTCTTCACACAAGTAGCGGTATGGTAGGCCATGTAAACTTTTGTGTTTTAAGTGGCTCAGTCACTTATTATTCAAAATATTTGACTGATTAAATTCGAAGTTTATGCTCGAATCCAACCTACGTAATTCAGTTGATTGCACGGTAGCTTATGGAACGAGGTTTTCTGGGTTCGAGTCCCGGGTAAGGTACGTGTGTGTTTGTAATTGCCTCACTACTGTCGCATATGTATCTGGTATCATCTCTAATGAAACTTGCTTTCAACGGGACGACAAATCCTACTTCCTACCAACTCAGCATAATGGAAATTATTTAAAAATAAATTGCACCCATGTTTAGGGATTTTCGTATAAACAGTTCATTTATTTTTCAAAATTTTTTTCAGTATTCAAATGTATGACGTATGAAAAAAAGCGAGTCAGCCCTAGGCAACGTTAATCCTGCATAAAGTTGAGGGATAAAAAAATGAGAAGTAAGAGTATAACCCAAGGAGGGATTTCAAAAGTTCTAAATTAACCGCGAACAAGCATACAGTCCGACACAGACATCCACAGTCTTGAGAAAGTCTTCACAGCTGAAAAGGCGCCGCGCTTCCTGGTTTGGTTGCTGTTGGGTTTTGTGTGGTCGTAAAAGAAGGAAGTGCGTTGAGACGTGTGATTACCGCAAGCAGTACTTGGGGCATTTGGCTGACAGCCAGACTGACAATAGAGAAAATAACGCCGAGAATAAAGCCCCGTAGCAGACTTCCGTGTCCTAGTCTACTATAAACTCGTTACTGGGAGTTCTTGCTAATAAAAGCGTTGCACTAGGAGAAAAAATTATTATTTGGACTGAAGAGCTCTAGTCACGAATTGCAGTCTGAGTGTAGCTTTATACCGTTTTATTGAAATAATCGAAATTTTACTTGGTACTTTAATTTCCTTTAGTCACAGTCAACACTTTTTTATAACTGCAGTAAAAAAAACAACAGAAAATCTTATTTTTAAGATAACAGAAGAATATTACGTTCACCCGAATATCAAACAGAACATACGTAATATTTTTTGTATATTTGTTGATTACTAAAGAAATTTTCTTAACCGTTAAAAAGAGTTCGATAGATTTTATCAGATTCAATTTACACATTCGATATGATTATATTCAAATGTTGAAGTAGAAATTATGAAATTTATATACGTCCCAAGTAGCCATTTCTAACAAAATAAATATAAATGTGGCATTCAGGAACAAGTAAAATTAATAAATGTATATTGCCTGTTATTTTGCGTTGCCCAATCAGGATCCTGAATTAAGGTTTGAGGAAATATGAAGACACGTGTTAGCCCTGTAACACATTATTCCGAGTAGTGTATATTCGTTGCTGTATGCCATTTTGCAGTACAGGCAGTATTATGGTCGGTGCTATGTGAGGTTAGAAGCCGGTGCCAATACGGACAGAGCTTTTGCTTGAGTAATGTTATTGGTAACTGCTAGTACACAACATTTATACTGCTCTCAAAGAGTTTACCATACTCCCCGCTGCTCACAACAAGTTCAGCATATTCCCCATTCCGCAACTAATACGTCATACGTACGTTTCTAGTAGGAGTGCATCGTACCTACGTTGTGTGAATCATATCAACATTGGCGTCTTCCTCTCCAGCAACATGCGTATTGCACGTACACAAACACGGCAGGTTCAACCTCAGGCCTTAAAAACAGCTACAGTTGAGAAATGGGACAATTTACCTCAGGAAATGCTTCATGATCTTGTTTCTGGCATGCCTCGTCGGATACAAGCGTACCTCAGGAATCGTGGAGGTCCAAAATGTTATTTAAGGTTTTTCAATGCATCTGAGAAGACCTTTTTTTATTTGGTATTGACACTAATGAGATTTCATTGTTTACGTTGTTTTTCAGTTTATGCTTTTAGTTTGTTTCATACTGGGATGATGAAAACGAGTATTGTGCTATTAGGAGTTCACAATGAAATGTAAAATACTTTTACTCAATATAACATCCTGGATTCTGATAAATGCTATAATTTGGTGAGCAGTATATCTAATACATTATATAATTAGTTGCTGCTTGTTTGATGGACCTAGTGGGACTCCTTCCATAGGTTACAAAGTGTAGGATACTACTAGAAAGTCGTTAAGTACTGGTCACAGTAAAATTTCCCTCTTTCGCTGCACCTAAAACGAAAATACAACGTGTGCATTAAGAGCGTACAATAGACGGAAAGTATTTTCTTTAATTTTAGCGTATTATATTGTTTACTGTAAAATAATTTGAAAGAAAAATGACAATTGGGGAAAATAATTTTTTTTAAAACAAATGAAAAGAATTAAAGGAATTTTAAATAGATATCTTTCTTTCGTACAAATATCAAAATTAAACAAAAATTATATGTTATGCTAAAGAAAGTTGTCCATCTCATCAAATGCCATGAATAAAGAGCGTAGGATTTCTCATTTTAAAACGGCGCCAAGCTACACTCCACAGTCTTGTGCATACTCGAGCAAAAGTATCTTGTTCATTGGCTGCCGCCGCAGGTACAACTCATTCTTCTGTTCGACCAGTAGAGTTAGCGATTTTTCGCGAAAAAATATGATTGCTNTCCTCGAGCAAAAGTAACTGCCGCCGCAGGTACAACTCATTCTTCTGTTCGACCAGTAGAGTTAGCGATTTTTCGCGAAAAAATATGATTGCTTTGTAGTGTTCAATACTATAAGCACCAACCAGCAGTTTGTCTACTGCCATTGGTTGCTGTCTGCTTGAGAAGGCGTTTTCATATTTGACCGGGCCACTCAGAATTCGGCAGTATCTGCACTGCTCCTACGTGATTCGCGTGCAGACAGTTAACAGGTGCAAAAGAGTAATTAAGCCAACCAATATAGGTAAACGACCCTACAGTGTTTTGAAGTATAACTTGTCTTGAAATATTTTCGCGAAATTTCACTACCACTATTGACAAGGCCACAGAAAATGAAGATGCCAGAGTGCCGAGTGTTTATTATTTTATTCTGTTCACGGTAAAGTGAGCACATGCGAGGCCCTAGTTACGTTTTACTTCAGCCATATTTTATCCTTTAACCACATATTTAAATAAATACTTCCATGTGAGTAATAAATACATTTGGTAGAAGGAGCCGCGGTGTCCGAGCGGTTAGCCTGCTTGCCTTCCAACAAGGTGAACCAGGATCAATCTCCGGCCGGGTCACTCCCGGATTTTCGCATATGGGAATCGTGCTGGACGATGCCGCTGGTCGGCGAGTTTTCTCGGGGATCTCCCGTTTCCCCCACCCTTTCATTCCGGCGCTGCTTCATACTCACCTCAATCACCCTCATCGGCTCTCAATATCTATCTGTTAAGAGCCTCCCAAATCTCTTCACTCACTCACAGTTGGTAGATTCCACCGCACTCGGAAGTTAACGTCTAATGCTAAAATAAAATATAATTTTCAACTATTATTCCAAATGAGATTACTTTCAAAAGTGCTCACTTAACCGTGAATAACCTATGGTTTTACGGCCATAAAGGTCGTGTCGGATGAATGCAGGTTCAACTACACAACCAATACGTGTATTCAGTTTACCTTGGTATTGAATTATTAGACGAAATTATATGGTCTCTAGTCACGAGAATAATTTCTTGGAAATTTTTACGTGGTTTGCACGTATTCCTATATAAACTTTTTAAATAAAAGTTGAAGTCAATAAAGGCTGAAAGTAAACCAAAGTGTGAGATTTTAAAGAAATTGTATCATGACTCCTCTGTAGTCTGAAGTCTCGGCTCTCAAGACCTCGATGTTAACAGCCGTCAAAATATCTTCACTTGACATTTATATTAAGTCAAACTTTATAGTAAACTCACTTTTTGAAATTTGTAGGAATTCAATTTTTAAGTTAAAAGCCCTAATTACGCTGAAAAAAATATGATGAGAGTATTTTTTTGATGATTTGGTATTTTCATCGAGTTATTATTGATATTGTGTCACGAACAATAAAATATCAGCAAAATGTAGGAAAAAGTAAGGAACTTGTACGATTGTTAGAGGTTAAGGTACAGTACCAACGCTTTCGTGTAATGGGAACGGAAAGCCACTGTGGCATCTCACGTCGAGTGACTGAGGCCGCGCTGGAACTGACGACGTTCTCAGAGCGATTCGGACACGCTGCCGCCTAAACACAGAATACATAACACATTCAGTCAGCGTGTCCACAATCAAGGACATGTTGCACAAGAAGAATATTCATGTCCAGTTCTGTACACAGCGAGGAACCAGGACATAATGCTTTGAGAGTCCTTTCGACGGGTANATTTTAAAGAAATTGTATCATGACTCCTCTGTAGTCTGAAGTCTCGGCTCTCAAGACCTCGATGTTAACAGCCGTCCAAATATCTTCACTTGACATTTATATTAAGTCAAACTTTATAGTAAACTCACTTTTTGAAATTTGTAGGAATTCAATTTTTAAGTTAAAAGCCCTAATTACGCTGAAAAAAATATGATGAGAGTGTTTTTTTGATGATTTGGTATTTTCATCGAGTTATTATTGATATTGTGTCACGAACAATAAAATATCAGCAAAATGTAGGAAAAAGTAAGGAACTTGTACGATTGTTAGAGGTTAAGGTACAGTACCAACGCTTTCGTGTAATGGGAACGGAAAGCCACTGTAGCATCTCACGTCGAGTGACTGAGGCCGCGCTGGAACTGACGACGTTCTCAGAGCGATTCGGACACGCTGCCGCCTAAACACAGAATACATAACACATTCAGTCAGCGTGTCCACAATCAAGGACATGTTGCACATGAAGAATATTCATGTCCAGTTCTGTACACAGCGAGGAACCAGGACATAATGCTTTGAGAGTCCTTTCGACGGGTANTGAAGAATATTCATGTCCAGTTCTGTACACAGCGAGGAACCAGGACATAATGCTTTGAGAGTCCTTTCGACGGGTAGTCTGATTTGTCATAGCGCACTTCACTTTTATGAAAGGCTGATGGTGACGTCCTTGTGAGTGGGTGAGTGAGAATGAATGGAGACATTTGGGCGGCTCTTAACATCCAGTTCTTGAGAACAGGTGAGCGTGAAGCGAGGTGAGTACGGAGCAGCGCCGAGAAAACCCGCCGACCGGCGGCATCGTCCGGCACGATTCTCACATACGGAAATCTAGGAGCGACCCCGCCGAGAATCGAACCAGGTTTGCGTGGTCAGACTACTCGCCTCCCACCTGGGAGGCGAGTAGTCTGACCACTTCACCACCGCGGCCCCAACGTCTTTGAGCACGCAACACGTTGTTCACTGGCTGCAAAATGCATACTAGACATAAGTACAGTACATATAAAAATATTACAGTGTTGGAACACTTCGGCTCAGATATCCATGTGTGACTGTACTGGTTAGGATTGCATAAGTGAAACAGTAGCTCACACTACAAACTCCAGCCACACACACCAGCAAAATGGCGGCCACTGGCTAGCAACATGTCGGGGCAACGTTCGCCAGTCGACGTCTGGTAACTAACGCGTCAGACGAGGTCCGGTCGACAGGATACCTCTTGTAGCTTGCTGTACTCCAACAGACATAAGGTCCGTTCCAGAGCTTCGCGCTGTCAATCAGCGAATGGGTACGACCACGCAAAGGAACCACTACACTATTTCACTTCTCTATATAGTCTATTAGCGGTTTATTCGCACTTTTAGAATAGAACCTATGAAAAATTTATCCAAGGAATGTATTGTTGGTTCTTTCCTAAGTGTATCATGTATCACAAGCGTTTTATACTTCTGTTTAAATAAAAGTACCTACCTTATTTTTGGTTAAAATACAGTTTTACTTATACATTCTATATAAATTATAATTTTTCACTTATGATTGGCATGAATAAAAACGGAGATAACATAGGTGTGTTGATATTGCCTAGTAATAAATACTTGTAATGGAAAGTATTATCACACCAAGTGCGCACGAATGCGGTGCTGTCTCTTTGATGTAATTTTCCAGANGAGATAACATAGGTGTGTTGATATTGCCTAGTAATAAATACTTGTAATGGAAAGTATTATCACACCAAGTGCGCACGGATGCTGTGCATTGTCTCTTTGATGTAATTTTCCAGCCACGGTTAGGCTTTGTTTGCGCGAGGCGGAGGAATATTCTGGAAGTAGTCCTTCGTTAGATCTTCAGAAAGCTTGGAAGTAACTCTAAATTGACTATGCATGCCTATTCTCTACCGTGGTTCGGCTTCAGTTAATGCGCCTTAAAGTCTGTTTGAGATCTGATACGTTACGCACGTTCTGCGCTCTTTACTTAACGTGAAATCAACAGGTTTGAAATTTATACAACTCAAAAAAAAAAAACCGTGAACACTCGGAAAAAGTTTGGTGGGGTCGATGGAATACTAGCCTGTGTACGACAACACAAATGCTGGGCGAACAAAGTTTTGCGCTAAAAAAATATAATTTGCTCTCGCAATAAAATACAGATTTGAGCTGACTAAACGAATATGGTCAACAAAATTTGCTNTAAAAAAATATAATTTGCTCTCGCAATAAAATACAGATTTGAGCTGACTAAACGAATATGGTCAACAAAATTTGCTTCGAAACGAATATTTTGTTGAGTCGTTTCACATTTGATTGGCTTAACGCAAACAAACATTTTGTTTCAATCATACAAATCCTTCTTTCTGCTGTCAGTCTGGGTATTAGAATAGCGCAGGATCACGCCTCAGGTGC
Organism: Clitarchus hookeri; assembly: GCA_002778355.1. Taxonomy (NCBI): domain Eukaryota; kingdom Metazoa; phylum Arthropoda; class Insecta; order Phasmatodea; family Phasmatidae; genus Clitarchus; species Clitarchus hookeri. The sequence continues at coordinate 61,657 of NQII01007891.1, read as the reverse complement.
ATGTGCTTATCGAAGTTTCTCTCATGCTTTCATCGTCATTTAAATACTGGCGTGTGATCGTTTACGCGTAAGACATGGGAGACAGGTACACGGTTTAGTCCGGACAGAACTCAGTCTATCAGGATCTTCTGGGAATTCCGCCGGTTAAAAGACAAGGGGGTTAGGCGGGGGGTTAGGCAACTGGATAGACGGGGGGGATAGCGCCACTCCTCCACCAGAGTGACGTGCAAGTTAAGCCAGCGCAAATAATTAAAATCAAAGAAGAAGCTGTCCCGCCCTCTCTCTTCTAGTATTTGTCTACCCACTAATAAAGTGCGTGGTTCCTACCTAACTGCTGCCTGCTGTAGCATTTTCTATTTGTGCACGCAATAATTTAGAATTATTTCCTGTCGAAAGGGTTTGTGCGGTGTCTATGCCGGTTTTCCCCTTTATCTCCTTGGTTATAGGCTAACTATAGTTACACCTAGGGAGGTGGTCACGGCCCCAAACACTGTCATGGCTGTCCAATCCCTCTCTGCCGCGATGCACGCTCCCTTGCATGGATTACCTCCCCTGTAGGCCTACTCCTGAGACGCACTTAGCCCCCGTACCTACCTCGGACTTGCGTATTACACTTTGAATTAGGGTAGGTCAGAAAAATTTGAACTCAGTCGACTGGAGAATCGCAGTTGGAAGTTACGCTAAACAATCTATGACGGGTCTGGAGTGAGATAATTCAGTCCTGGGCGTAACTGTGGAATCCGTACAGAGAGAGAGCGAGAGAGAGAGAGAGAGAGAGAGAGAGAGATACTGCTATATACGATCAATTGCACTGGAATCAATACCATGTTCGTTTGGGTTGCCTACTGTAGTGTTATCTCGAAGCCAAATACGGCGCAAATCAGGCGAATAGCAGTTAGAAATATGGTTCGAAATATATAATTTTTCCAAATTTTACAGCTTTATTAATCTCCAGGCTCATCAAGGATATCTGAATTTAATGCAGAAATTGAGTATTGTCAACACACAAATATTGGTTCAAATAGTTGGCAGGGTTCCAGAAATATGACATGCCACTAAAATGTTTGCAAATCTGTAATTTTTTTATTTGTAAAGGTTGAGTGTTGTTACGAAGTACAGTAAGTGCATCAAGACTGGTGAAATTCAGAGGACGAGCTAAAAATGTTTTAAGGGACGCAGACAAAAATACACAAACAGGAAGGTCATCTTAAAAACCTACTTTTATTTTTGTGAAAGAAGGCTTTAAAGATTCTACACTTCGGCTTCGGTGTGAGATCCCTTTTCACTGATGGGTTGAGTATTTTTTTTCCCGCAGTATATCCCAGACGGGCGGGTTGCATACAAATGAGGGGATCTGCTAGACGTGGCACGACGTAGACCATCTCCCTGGTGGGGGTTCATCGTAGGCGAACTGTGTATCTCATCAGCCGCTGTGTGTGTGTGTGTATGTGTGTGTGTGTGATCACGCGCGCACAGCCTGAACGGCTATGCGGCCGAGGGATAAGAGCTTTATCGGCGCGGCATGATCGCAGGGGCTGCCGGGAAATGTCGATGTAGCCCGAAATGTCACGAGGCAGTGGGTCGTGGCGGAGAGGGGTGTGACGGGTCGCGGGGGGGTGGTTGTAAAAAGGCAGGCGGGAATAGTGTCCCCGTACAAGAGGGGTCACCCCAAACTGCATTAAGCGAGCTGTTCCAGGAACTCGGTGTCACGCGATATCGCCATCACTTCTCGGGAAGGGGGCACGGCATGGCGTGACGTCACGACGTAGGTGCTGTGTGAATTTCTCTCACAGTTGGGCACTGCACCCTATGGAGGACGCGGTGGCTGAGCGGTAAGCCTGCTCGCCTTCCACCAAGGCGAACCGGGTTCAATCACCGGCCGTGTAAATCCCGAATTTTCGCATGTGGGAATAGTGCCGGACGATGCCGCTGTTCGGCGGGTTTTCTCGGAGATTTCCAATCTCCCGTTTCCCGCGTCCCTTCATTCCGACGCACCTCCATACCCACCTCAATCATCCCCATAGGCCTCCAAGACCTCGATGTTAAGAGTCGCTCAAATCTCTTCACTTCACTGCACCCGAAACTCATAATAAAGTAATACACACACTACCAAAATGGTTAGAAATGTAGGATTTATTTTGTTTATGAAATATTAATGAACAGTAACACTAAAAAATATTTTGCAATAATATATTTATTAATTTTAAAAAAAAATTGTTAAATATTTATTTTTAACCAAAATTTTAACTTATGTCCATTTTGGATTCTTTAGAAAGCACATTCTGCAAGAAAACGTTTGCAAAATAGGCAATAATAATAAATACATATGGTCGTGTGTTTAACATTAATAAATTTATTTAATTTATGGAAATTATATCTCTTATGACTCAAATGAATGTGCAAGAAATGAATTATTACAAGGGTCACTTGTTATTCGCGAAAATATTTCACGAATGGTTGTACTGGATAACACTTTAGTTACGAAACAATTTATTGGTTGGATGGTTCGAACTCTCGCGCGTCTGAATTGTCTGCCAGCCAATCACGGAATTTCAGTGCGGAGTAACTGAATGCTGATAGGTCCAGTCTAATAGAGGATGGATGTATCCTCACACAGACACCCGGCAAATACCCAAAGGATACCTGCTTGTGTGCACGTAGAATGCTGATGTCTATCCTGCGCACAAATATTTTCGTAAATAACAGATTGCACTAGTTATTACAAATATTTTCAATCATTACTACAGGCTTTTAACGGTAAAGTGAGCACTTTTAAATTCAACCTCTGAAAAATGTCACTGGCCCTACATGCGTACATTTTAACAGGCACACTGACTGGCATACACTCAGTAAAGTTGGCAACGAGAAAAGGAAAGTAATTCCATGCTTTAAAGTTGAATTAAAACTTTTAGGTAAACATTAAAAAATTATGAAATTATTTATTGTGAATTCTATCATCTTAGTGTATAATGTTAAGAATTAGCGATTTTGTAAAAATATAATTTTTCCCAATAATATTGCAGTTCTATTTTACCGACGCATGGCTAACGTGATCAGGCCGATGACAATGTTAACTTTAAAAATGGCGGAAGACTTCGCAATATGCATACAAGAAAATCTCGAGCAGGGGTTTCAGAAGAGCTCAGTTTACCGTGAACAGGCGTTACTAATGTTTCATTATATACAACTGGAATAATTGTTATGATTCTCTTGTTTGATAAAAAGAGGGGATTTTTCTTTCAAAATGTGTATTAATCATCCGAAATAAAAATAAGCTCAAACTTTCATAAAAATAAAATTTTGTTTTTTAAACATTTTATTAAAATATTTTACAGCATTGCCAAATTCATACATTCTTTTTTTTTGTGCACATAAATTATACTTTTCTCCGATTTTGTTCATGTGTGAAATACTTTTTAATGAGATCTGCTTATTGCGCAGTCGGGTTCACTGCTCCACTCAAAGCCATTCTTCTTTTATGTTAATAATTTTACGTGGATCAGAAGGCAAAGTAGTAGAATGATTATGGGGACATTGGCGCCAGGGGATTGGGGGCTCGGAGCGTCGGAGCTGTTCATGCTCTGTCATTCCGCTCCCCGGCGGCCATATTGCCCGCCATTTTGGATCCATGGGAACTTGACTTTGTCCTTTGACCCCAAAAAACCAAAAATTCCAAAATATGATATAAAAAATATTTAAAAATAATACAAAAATATTAAAACATTTATTTAAAAACTTATATTTCCGGAGGTCCCCCACACTCCCCTCCATCCATACTCATTCCACCATCTTGGTAGGTGCTGCCCATCATCTTGGTAGATGTCACAGTCACCATCCACCATCTCGGTCTGTGCAGTCCACTATCGTGGTAGGTGTCATGGACACCTTCTGCCACCTTGTTTCGTTCTTCTATCATGTGTTTATACATGACTGGAATTTGTATCTGCTGTTGCCTTATATATTATTCAAAGACGAGCATACGAACAAAGCTGTGAAGTGAATCAAGATGAAGCGCCACAATTTAAGGAATGGTGCCATTGCAGAGAAGACAGTTACCCTCAATTCAATTACTGATCTACTGTACTTGAGATGGAATTAATAATTATTGTGCTCGTTCGTTCTTTCCGACAGGCATCATTTGAAATGTACCTCAATGCCTTGCAAGGTTCCATGCTTTGGACCACACCAACTATGCCAGGTGGATTTCCGTTGATTCAAAAGACATGGCTAACCTTCTAATGCAACACTCCGGCGTGGATGCAATCTTCAATGCTGGACGTTTCACTGTTCACGAGACCACAAATACATATTCATCGATACATATTGACCAATCTCATGAGCAAAATAATGGAAGTTGTACATGTCATTGCAGATTTTGAAGAAGGGAAGGCACAGAAAAGATTTTGGCGGGATACATGGCACCATGACCAGACAAATAGTGTCCAAGCAGCACCCCCCAAAGATATTCGCCCACTGATCAATGTAATGGAAAAATTTGAAAATCCATTCAAGGAAGAGAGTATGGACCTCATATCCATTGCCACAAAGGAAATTGCTGGTCCTCAGACTGTCAGTGTTGTGAGGAAAGTAAAAGCTGTGGGTCTGGAGCAGTTTATGGCATTCGCCACAGAGTGCTTCATTCACAGAACGAGCTGTATCGATGACAGAATCCACCGTAACAAGTTCAGAGTTTTCAGGCAGGACACATTGAAAAGCCACCAAAAAACGAAGAATCAGGTAGTCGCTTTTAAAAATGATGTACTATTTGCTAGACTACACATTGGATGTCAGACACGAGGAGGAGATCTTGAACAGTTATTTCGCAATGTGAACCAAACCAAGAATACCCACCAGCTCTTTCTGATGGGTGACAAATATATGTATGTCTGGGTTCAAAAAGTGATATCCTTAAGTGCTTAGAAGAATATTTGATTGATAAGACAAATCCACATACTTGTACCTGTTGCATTCTTGATGGAGCTGTTACAGTTCTGATGCTGAGGCCAACAACTACTAAGAACTTTCAAGGAAACGCAAATNTTGCATTCTTGATGGAGCTGTTACAGTTCTGATGCTGAGGCCAACAACTACTAAGAACTTTCAAGGAAACGCAAATGATATATTTATCCCATACGTATCCCAATGACTTCAATGTGTAACACGCCTAGACATTGTATGGGATATCTATAGGCAAGATTATCTAAAAAATTTGGCACGACTAATAAGTGTAAATGGAGTATGTATCCGTGTGACGCCAACATCCTCCAACTCTAAAAACTGGCATGCCATCTTACGGAATGACCAAACCAAACCCGAATTGTTTATTTTTNTTGCATTCTTGATGGAGCTGTTACAGTTCTGATGCTGAGGCCAACAACTACTAAGAACTTTCAAGGAAACGCAAATTATATATTTATCCCATACGTATCCCAATGACTTCAATGTGTAACACGCCTAGACATTGTATGGGATATCTATAGGCAAGATTATCTAAAAAATTTGGCATGACAAATAATTGTAAATGGAGTACGTATCCGTGTGACACCAACATCCTCCAACTCTAAAAACTGGCATGCCATCTTACGGAATGACCAAACCAAACCCGAATTGTTTATTTTTCTCACAGATTGTGCAATAAAACATTTCCAGAATAATGGGAAGCAAGCTATATTTACCAATGGCGAGGGAGGTCAAAGTACACAATCATAGAATTATGAAGTTGGATGACAATGCTGTAGTTGAAATACACGCGAAGTGTAACTGCACTATTTCTGTTGCTATTCGTGAGGGAAAGGAGAAATTGCACTTCCCGGAACAACATGAATGTTTTATCATTTTTTCGTGATGTTTTTTTTACTTTCGCCGTTTTTGTTTACCTGGCGCATTCATTTTCTCCCTTGTTTTTTATGTTTCATCGTCTTTTCTTTGTGTACGTCGGACGCTTTAACAGACTTCTAATCCTGATAAAAGTTGCAATTAATTTTCTTCTAAACGATTCGTTGGACTGTTTACTTAATGGGGGCCGTCTGGTTGAAGGAATTTCGCACGTCAAGCCTAAAAGCGCGGACTGCTAGGGGCGACCGAGACATGCGCATCAACTCTCTCATCGCCTCTACACGCAAAACACTGAACTGACGTGTAATCTTGCCTTCGTTAACGCGTCTCTATAAGACTTTCAGCGGAGACACTAGCATTTTATGAAGTAATAGTAAAAATAAAGGTTTGATGCACGTCCCTATTCCTTTTTTTATGTTTTGAACTCGAATGTTCATACCTATAAATGACACCCATTTGAGCCATTTTCACTATCTCAAAAACCAACTTTAGAGAGAGATTGAGGAACTGATAAACATATACAGACGCGTAACGTTTCTTTAATACTATTCGTAAGCAGACCTCACTCGGACATGTTGGACGGGTTTTTGAAAAAAAAGGTTTTCATCTGGAGCTCTGCACACCGTTCGGCGACCTACCAATACAGAAGTTTCTAAACTCAACACTTTACTTTTTTTCCACGGTGCTTTTACATGTGTTTCAATTTTCTTTCTCTTAGCGCATTTTATTATTATTTTTATTCATACCGAATTGATGAGTTACTAGTATGCAGATGTTTACTGTTTGCAAGTAAATAATTTATGTTCTTGTATATATATAAATGTACACACACAAATGTATGTATATTTAATCATTTTTATGATTCTGGAAATAATATTTTTTTTGTTTATTTCTCTATTGTCGTATGCAGCTCTTATTTATGCAGTCCGGGAAGTGTAAACTACGTCCTATTGAAGTAGGAATGAACCTCGATGATTTAACGTCATTCGCAGGCCGTCACCAGAGAAGAGTAGTCGTCTTAAAAGTACTGCATAGTAATATATTCACTTTGTATTTGCATAATTGAGGAAACACTTTTCAGTTAAAAACTGTTGCAAACGATGGCATCAAAAGAAAAAATAATTCAAGCTCACCATTTACGTAATTAGTACCACATAAAAGTTTTAAATATTTTTTATGGCAAAAGAATAATGAATCTAACATATTTACAAAGCTATAAATATTTTTATTTAAATAAGGATGCTACTAAGTACCTCAACTTATCTAGTTGATCACAAACCAATTAAGTTTATATATAATGCGTTATTCACACCACCCGTATCACCCATTTTTCTTGGAAATAGCGCGACAGCGAAGGTTCGCAAAAAAAAACTTTGATTACCCTACCCTATATGAAGCATCGATTGGTAATAATTCCGTTCCTTACAACATACCGGAAGTAGAGGTACGGGAGTGAGGGTGGAAGTTTCAAATGGGAACGGGGGTCGTATATGGTATCGTTTGATAGATCGTCTAAAGGAAACGACATGTACTAAGATAGTTTTTTTCTGACGTGCATAGTGTCAACACTACCAATGCAAACTGGATCAACTAAACTGTGCTCCATAACGGCATTTCCGACTGGAGTGTGAAACTGGATTTGGTACTAGCAGTAACCTGTGTGCCGTACTGCNTGTGCTCCATAACGGCATTTCCGACTGGAGTGTGAAACTGGATTTGGTACTAGCAGTAACCTGTGTGCCGTACTGCTCGAACCCGTTCAGTAGGTATTAGTAGACTGTTTCGTAGCAAAAGTGGTGAAAAAGGCAGCACAACGCAGCAAGCAGATAAGCCATCTACCACTTACAGGTACTGCAGGTTTCGCATGCAAGTTAACTGGCAGTCGCAAGTTAGTTCATTCAGACAGTCATTCGTTGTAAATTGCAAACATTACTTGTGTGTGTGTTGTTTCAATATCAGACCACGCCTGTGTGTGGTGTTGCTGTCTGAATGGAATGCAAATGAAGAAACGTTTGACATGCTGATGATACTAGGAGAATGTTGTCGGAGCTGCAGAGCAGCTGCTCGCTTGTACTCAGAGAGATACCCACAGCGTGTCCATCGCTCGTGCAGTGTCTCCCAGCGTCTTGCATGTCGCNAAAAATAAAGGTTTGATGCACGTCCCTATTCCTTTTTTTATGTTTTGAACTCGAATGTTCATACCTATAAATGACAGTGAAAACACCCATTTGAGCCATTTTCACTATCTCAAAAACCAACTTTAGAGAGAGATTGAGGAACTGATAAACATATACAGACGCGTAACGTTTCTTTAATACTATTCGTAAGCAGACCTCACTCGGACATGTTGGACGGGTTTTTGACAAAACGTTTTCATCTGGAGCTCTGCACACCGTTCGGCGACCTACCAATACAGAAGTTTCTAAACTGAAAACTTTACTTTTNGGTTTTCATCTGGAGCTCTGCACACCGTTCGGCGACCTACCAATACAGAAGTTTCTAAACTCAACACTTTACTTTTTTTCCACGGTGCTTTTACATGTGTTTCAATTTTCTTTCTCTTAGCGCATTTTATTATTATTTTTATTCATACCGAATTGATGAGTTACTAGTATGCAGATGTTTACTGTTTGCAAGTAAATAATTTATGTTCTTGTATATATATAAATGTACACACACAAATGTATGTATATTTAATNTTTACTGTTTGCAAGTAAATAATTTATGTTCTTGTATATATATAAATGTACACACACAAATGTATGTATATTTAATAATTTTTATGATTCTGGAAATAAAATTTTTTTGTTTATTTTTCTATTGTCGTATGCAGCTCTTATTTATGCAGTCCGGGAAGTGTAAACTACGTCCTATTGAAGTAGGAATGAACCTCGATGATTTAACGTCATTCGCAGGCCGTCACCAGAGAAGAGTTGTCGTCTTAAAAGTACTGCATAGTAATATATTCACTTTGTATTTGCATAATTGAGGAAACACTTTTCAGTTAAAAACTGTTACAGACGATGGCATCAAAAGAAAAAATAATTCAAGCTCACCATTTACGTAATTAGTACCACATAAAAGTTTTAAATATTTTTTATGGCAAAAGAATAATGAATCTAACATATTTACAAAACTATAAATATTTTTATTTAAATAAGGATGCTACTAAGTACCTCAACTTATCTAGTTGATCACAAACCAATTAAGTTTATATATAATGCGTTATTCACACCACCCGTATCACCCATTTTTCTTGGAAATAGCGCGACAGCGAAGGTTCGCAAAAAAACTTTGATTACTCTACCCTATATGAAGCATCGATTGGTAATAATTCCGTTCCTTACAACATACCGGAAGTAGAGGTACGGGAGTGAGGGTGGAAGTTTCAAATGGGAACGGGGGTCGTATATGGTATCGTTTGATAGATCNATAGATCGTCTAAAAGGAAACGACATGTACTAAGATAGTTTTTTTCTGACGTGCATAGTTTCAACACTACCAATGCAAACTGGATCAACTAAACGGTGCTCCATAACGGCATTTCCGACTGGAGTGTGAAACTGGATTTGGTACTAGCAGTAACCTGTGTGCCGTACTGCTCGAACCCGTTCAGTAGGTATTAGTAGACTGTTTCGTAGCAAAAGTGGTGAAAAAGGCAGCACAACGCAGCAAGCAGATAAGCCATCTACCACTTACAGGTACTGCAGGTTTCGCATGCAAGTTAACTGGCAGTCGCAAGTTAGTTCATTCAGACAGTCATTCGTTGTAAATTGCAAACATTACTTGTGTGTGTGTTGTTTCAATATCAGACCACGCCTGTGTGTGGTGTTGCTGTCTGAATGGAATGCAAATGAAGAAACGTTTGACATGCTGATGATACTAGGAGAATGTTGTCGGAGCTGCAGAGCAGCTGCTCGCTTGTACTCAGAGAGATACCCACAGCGTGTCCATCGCTCGTGCAGTGTCTCCCAGCGTCTTGCATGTCGCATGTGTACAACCGGACTAGTGCAGCCGACACAGAACAAAGACCGTCGTCAGGCGACATGTGAGAGACGAGAAGGCTGTTGATATACTTGCTGCCATGGTAGTTAATCCTCAGGATTCTACATGGAGAATTGCCCACGACTCAGGATTGACCCAAAGTACAGTGTGCAGAATCCTCGCTGATAATCGTTTACATACATACCATGTACAGCTGCACCAAGAACTTGGGGAAAACGATTTTCCTAAGCGAATTGATTTTTGCAACTTGTATCTGAGCNCCATGTACAGCTGCACCAAGAACTTGGGGAAAACGATTTTCCTAAGCGAATTGATTTTTGCAACTTGTATCTGAGCAAGGACTGAGCTTTCCATAGCAGCATTTTGTGGACTATTGAAGCCACATTCTAGACTAATGGCAATGTTAACATAGATAATGCCCATTACGGGTTTGCGGTCAACCCACACTGGCTATGTCAAGTGGTTAACCAGCATGTGTGGTGCCTTAATACTTGGTGTGGCCTTCTCGGATATCGTGTGTGATAGGACCATATTTATTTGAAGGGGAATTGAATGGTGCAGCTTATGAAGACTTCTTAATGAATATTTTATTACAGATGATCGAAGATGTCCCTCTCGCTCTGAGAATAAAACTGTGGCTTCGACATGATGGCTGTCCTGCTTACTTTTCTCGCAGAGTTCAGCTAGTTGCTGACATGTCATTCCCCAGACAGTGGATTGGACGAATGAGTCCTGTAGCTTGGCCATCACGTTCTCCAGACCTGGGCACAAATGACTTCTTTTTGTTGGTGAGAATTAAATACATCGTCCACCGCGTGCGCCCAACAACAAGGGAAGACATATGAGAGCAGCACGTGGATCTCTCAGCAGTGTTGAGGTCCGCCGAGCAACCGCGAATGTAAGAAGAAGAGCAGAGTCNTGAGAGCAGCACGTGGATCTCTCAGCAGTGTTGAGGTCCGCCGAGCAACCGCGAATGTAAGAAGAAGAGCAGAGTCATGTCTGATGTTGGATGGTCGACATTTTGAACACTTACGAAGAGCGCTATGTGCGAATGGGTGTTCTCAGTTCCCAGTTCACGGTTGTCCTCTCACACCGTACCGGTATTTACCGTACACCCAGCTTCCTTTTACTTGTGCGTCAACTAGGTATGGGCGCCAGAAAAACAACATGTTTCGTTGATTTTATTTTGATTGTACGTACGACAAACTAGCTTACGTATATTTTCATTAAATTGTGCGTGAATTATGCACGTCAAAACCCNACAAACTAGCTTACGTATATTTTCATTAAATTGTGCGTGAATTATGCACGTCAAAACCCATAGGTATGCTTAGATTTTTTTTATTTATTATGTGTAACTTATGCGCGTCAGAAAAAAAACCATCATAGTAAATGTCGTTTCCTTTAGACGATCTATCGAACGATACCTTATACGACCCCCACTGTCATTTGACATTTCAACGCTCACGTCGCTGTACCCCTACTTGTATGTTCTGGGAAACGGAATTATTACCAATCGATGCTTCATAAGAGGTATAGTAATATATATATTTTTTTTTCGTGAACCCCTGGTGTCGTGTTGTTCCGAGAAAAAGGGGTGATACGGGTAGTATTAATCATTCTGTATACATTTCTTNTGAGAGCAGCACGTGGATCTCTCAGCAGTGTTGAGGTCCGCCGAGCAACCGCGAATGTAAGAAGAAGAGCAGAGTCGTGTCTGATGTTGGATGGTCGACATTTCGAACACTTACGAAGAGCGCTATGTGCGAATGGGTGTTCTCAGTTCCCAGTTCACGGTTGTCCTCTCACACCGTACCGGTATTTACCGTACACCCAGCTTCCTTTTACTTGTGCGTCAACTAGGTATGGGCGCCAGAAAAACAACATGTTTCGTTGATTTTATTTTGATTGTACGTACGATAAACTAGATTACGTATATTTTCATTAAATTGTGCGTGAATTATGCACGTCAAAACCCATAGGTATGCTTAGATTTTTTTTATTTATTATGTGTAACTTATGCGCGTCAGAAAAAAACGATCATAGTAAATGTCGTTTCCTTTAGACGATCTATCGAACGATACCTTATACGACCCCCATTGTCATTTGACATTTCAACGCTCACGTCGCTGTACCCCTACTTGTATGTTCTGGGAAACGGAATTATTACCAATCGATGCTTCATAAGAGGTATAGTAATATATATATATTTTTTTCATGAACCCCTGGTGTCGTGTTGTTCCGAGAAAAAGGGGTGATACGGGTAGTATTAATCATTCTGTATACATTTCTTNATGAACCCCTGGTGTCGTGTTGTTCCGAGAAAAAGGGGTGATACGGGTAGTATTAATCATTCTGTATACATTTCTTTTTTGAAAAATAAATCTTCAGCGTATTATATATCTACAGCTCTTTCAGTTATGTAAAATACATTTTGCGAAGCCGATACCGACATGAACTAAGACCGTGTAACTTCAAATACTTCATAAAAAAAATTTTTTGTGGATGTAAGTTATCTAATATTTTCCTTGTTGTGTTTCCTATGGAGTTCTGGCACTGACTGCCCGCAGTCCCACAACATACTCACTGGCAGTGTGACTTCTGGTGTTGGCGGTGATAACGGCCACGCAGTACATTAGAGTAATTTTGATATTTTGGCACGCGAAATGGCAGTTTTGTTTGTTTGTTGGAAACTACTGCTGTGCTAGCATAAACCTACACAGGGATGACTTGTGGGCCGCTCACCCTCAACACTGACTTGCCAAGTGTGATCGTGTGGCGGGGTGAACATGCGCTGTGCACTGCTGTGTTGTGTTGCAGACTCGAGCCTCTACGCCCACTACGTGTTCAAGGCGTTCGACGTCAACAGTAACGGCGCCATCAGCTTCAGGGTGAGTGCCGTAGTTACGTCATGTGCTGTGTCCGTAGAGGGTATTCGTGGTCAAGTGAGCACTTTTGAAATCAACCTTTGAAAACATTTACTGACCGTTAACTGCGCCTGCGCAAACGTACGTTAACTCTCATTCCTTATTTCTATGCATGTTATGAGTACATTCTTAAATATGCAGTATGTAGACTAAAGGGAAAGTATCATAAAAATATACTTTTTTTACTTAATTTTATATGTGCACAGGAATATTTAACTACGTACAATATGGTGTACTGCATGGAGTTTATTAAATTAGCGCTCCATTTGACAGTTAATTTAATGAAAATGCTCACGGGATTATGAATTACTATCACAGTAATAGTTGCATTTCATGTGAGCTACCAGTTAAGTTTGCAGCGAATTAAAAAAATAATAGTTCCAATTCTTGGTGATGTACTGCGAGTGTAATGTTTAATTTTATGCCAATTTTTTTTTTTTTTTACTTAATTATACATATTAAGGTGCGAAATAGTAACGTATTTGGGCTCCCAGCTATTTCATGTTTTAATTTCACTGACGTAAGAATAAAGTCATTACACCCACGGTTATGTTTATTTTACATATGACGGAAATATATAAAATGGGGATAAAATTACATCTTAAGCAGGGCTTTCAAAAGTGCTTAATTAACCGCGAGCAGTCTACACTATTGATAAATACGATTGGCAAATGCATTAGTTTTCTTGAATTACGTACGTATAATTTAACTTTGGCGATTGGGTATTCTGTGATAGCAGAAATTTGTTCAATTACACATTGGAATATTTGTAATTAGCCAGTCGATCAGCAACAAAATATTAGGAATAATTTTATGTCATGTGATCAAATATTTTTCGTAATGAACTTGCAGTGGAATTTTGTCAGAACACAGCAAAAGTAACATTGCAAACATGACCTCAAATACAGGATTACAGTTTGCAGAAGCGAAGATTTCCACAGCCAACTACAGGAACTCCGAAATCAAACGATCATTCTCCAGGGAGGAAAAAAACCACAAGGTCTTGTACGTCAACAACGCTGTTGTACTTTCCGGTGAAATGAATCGATGAGTGCGTACGTTTCTCTCCAAGAAACAATTATAACGATTGTACTTTAGTTTCATGGACTCACGGAGCAAATACTGTCTATTCGCGTTATCTTCACTCTTACGATTTTGAAAACATCACCTCATGTATGGCGTGTTTGGGTGTTTCCTAAATATGCAGTGTATCACAATCGTTTTATACTTTTGTTAACACAGAAGCAACTCATTTTTGGTTTAATCTCTCTTTCACATACATGTTATATAATAATTATATTATTTCATTCATAATTAATATAAATAAAAACATACAGAAAATAGATGAGGTTGGTAATGCCCCTTTACAAATACTGTTCATGCAAAATATTATTAAACTGAGTGCATACGAATGCAGTGCCTTGTCCCTTTAGTGTAATTTTCTAAACTTGACCAAGCTTTATTTACATGAAACGGAGGAATATCATAAAAGTAGAACTTTAGCAGAAGTTGAGAAAATTTTGAAGTAGCCAAGACAATAATATTAGTAGAGAGGTTACACTTACCTTTATTGCGAATAACTGTTATTTTGAGATACAAATTGTAATCATGTCATACTTTTATATACATCATAAAAATATATGTCACAGAACATCAATACGATGATAAGCCAAACATTATGGTGTTGGCTACCCTGTAAACAAACGTATACGAAAGAATGATAAAGTGAAATATTTCTAACATACGCCATTGCTTCAGTATGTTGTCTGAGACACAAGGAACGACCACTAAACCGGAAGTTAGTGATATAACTAATAAGCTTACTTTTCTCAACATGAGAGCAATCAATTTTTAAATAATTCCTTAAAAGCTGAGTTGGTTGGTAGGACTTGTCTCATTGAAAGCATCATCATTAGAGATGAAACCAGAAACATATGCAACACTATTGAGGTATTTACAAATATCCAGGTGCCTTACCCGGGACTCGAACCCAGAAAACCTCGTACCTTAAGCTAGCGCGCAGTCAACTGCATTACGGAGGTCGGATTCGGAGCGTCAACTTCGAATTTAATCAGTATAATGTTTCGAATGATAGGATTTACTAACCTAAAATATTTACAGGGCCATCATTTAGAAAATAAGAGATTGAGTTACTCAAAACACGTAAGTTCAAATGGTCTACCATAGCGCTACTCGTATGAATAATTTGGTAAAAATAGGTTGATTGATCGCTGAATATGGCATGAAGCCAACATATTTTTCATGTGACGATCTTCATAGATGGAGGATAACAATTTTATGCATTAGCACATTCGGTGATTGTATACCGCCAGTATACAAAGTTAAGCTAAAATCGATAACGTATTTTCGTAGATATAGTAAACTAAGCTAAACTGATTTTGTAGCTGCCATTCTGAAAATAAGTGACTGCAATACACAAAAAATATAAGGTTACATTATATGACCTACCAAAGTACAACTTTTTCGCCAAGCTAATATATAGCCACCATTTTGAAAAAAATTGCCTGATATGTTTAAAACATAACAGTTTACACCACCTGCTACAGTGAAAATTGTTTATCAAATTTGGTAGGACTCTGTAAATTGTTTCCTGAGATATTATATAAAAACTTTATTTTTTCATGTTGCATATTTTACAAACTGGTGGACAAAAGATGCTCCGTGTAGACGCATTTCATAGTTGTAATATAAACTGTCTACATACAAACAACATTAAATTGGAATTGATTACATGGTTTCGACGATAAAGTATACTAAGCTTTGATGCTTATGTGAACGTCATTTAAAAAAATGCGTCTGACATACTTAAAACGTACCATTTTATATAATCTTCCAAAGTACTACTTCATTGCAAAATTTGGTAAGAATAAGTCAATTATTTCCCAAGATATGACAAGAAAATATAATTTATTCATATAGTGCTATTTTACAAAATGGCGGACAAAAATTATTTTTGTAGATGCAGTTGATAGTTGTAATATATGCTGCCAGCATACTGAGATAAGTTTAAATTGTTTACATATTTCGACGATAGAGTATTCTAAGCTAATATGACTATATGGCCGCCATTTCTAATATAAGTGTCGGACATACCTGAAACATATTATTAAACTTCATCTGCTGCGGTACTACATGTTTGTAAATTTGGTAGGAATCGGTATCATTGTTTACCGAGATATTACCAAAAAAATCTTATTTATTCATGTGGCGCTTCTTACAAAAAATGGCTATGGGTTGGCAGATATTATGCGTGTAATAAATACTTTTAGTATACAAAACTTGTTCGAAACTAGTTAAATGGCAATGTAGTTTTACCAAATAAACTTAAAATATTTGTTAGGCCACCATTTTGAAAATAAGTATGTAATTCAATTTAATCACTTACATTTACCTAGCATGTAATATTATTACTCATGTGCCAAATTGGTTGAGAATTGCATTGATAAGTTTCGAGATGTAATGTATATTATTTAGTTTTTGGTGCTGTCTTCCAAAATGGCGGACTAACAACAATATCCATTTCAGATTTTATTCTTACGCGATGCTCTGCCAGTATACAAAACTTGGTTTAAATCGGTTTAATGGTTCCCGTGATATGACATCATCCTATGTATTAAAATTCCGCCATTTTGAAAGTACGTTCTTGGCGTGGTCTAAAACTATAAAAGTCAGGTGTCCTTATTAAGTACTATATATGTACTGAGTTTGGTGAAATTCTGTTCACGCGTTCAAAAAGTGTAATGGACACACACTCACTACTCAGAGAGAGGCAGATTCTCACATACAGACGCACTCACACACGCATTCACACACGCATTCACACACGCATTCACACACGCATTCACACACGCATTCACACACGCATTCACACACAGTCACGCAGACAGGAGAGTGATCTCGCAAACCTTCCTTTCCTTTGGAAAGTAGGCTAAAAAGGTGCCGAAGGTAGCTGTTGTCCTAATATTTAAATAAAACGCATAATAAATCCAAGAAAGGAATTTTGTCAGGCAAATAAAAATAAACAAAAACAAAATTACACAAGGAATTATCTAACGAAAAAAACCGAAAAAAACCCAACAAAACCCCAAATTAAGTCAGCAAAGACGAGCACAGCGACGAAAACAAAAAAGTTTCACTCAAGACAGGATGACATAACGATGAAGTAAAAGCCACAAGGCGAGACGACACAACAATGACGACACAGAAGAAACACTGTTAGTATAAGTCAAACGGAAAAGCTGAAAAAAAAAAACCAAGGAGAACAAAACTTAGACAGCACATACGAACGCTAAGACGAAGACCAAATTTCGCACAAGTCTGGAAGACACAACGATGACGACACAGAATAACACAGACTGGAAAAATAAGGTTGCCTATGCCTATATTGTCTAGACCCCTTCTTCTTGCACAACCAATGACAGTCAAGCTCTGTCCTGATTGACTGCGCATACGAAAGAACATCAACATTAACGAATCTAGGGGCCACGGTGGCTGAGCGGTTAGACTGCTCGCCTCCCACCAAGGCGAACCGAGTTCAATATGAGGCCGGTTCACTCCGGATTTTCGCAAGTGGGAATCGTGCCGGACGACGCCGCTGATCGGCGGTATTTCTCGGGGATCCCCCGTTCCCCCGCGCCAATTAATTCCTCCGCTGCTCAACACTCGCCTCGCTTTACCCTCGTCGGGTCTAAAGACCTCGATTTTAAGAGCCGCCCAAATCTCTTCACTCACTCACTCATTAACGAATCTAAGGGACATATTTTCGCCAGGGTCAACTTTGTATACTTGAAACTGCTTTTATTTTTCTCCCATTGTTAATCCAGTGAGAAACTAACGTTTGCTATTTTAGGGGCTGACTTCAAATGCCTTTTACAATACCTATTATGCATTTAAGACTGGAGAGTCTCATTTTATCGAGATCTTGTATTTTCCACGTCCTTATCATAAACCAGTTTGAAGACCAACGATCTGGGTTAAACTGTAGGTATGGCACAAAGACACACGTTGAACTGGACTGCAACTGTGCAACGATCGTATGGTCACAAAATTGATATATAATTTGCTGTGTATCACAAGTGAAATTATTTAATTGAGGAAAGGTATTTTGGTTTTGCTTAATTTACGAATTGTAATAAATCGATAAATTTCCTTTTAATTTTTGGCGTTGGTTACGCAACTGTGACCTGAGAATATAGTGAACCGATGGATAGTGTCGCCTATTTTTCACGAAAATATTTATGCTCAGGCTAGACTTCAATATCCTATGTGCACACTTGCAGTCTTCATTTGACTATTGGCCGCTTGTCATTGTGTGAAGACAGTCTGTTACACGAGTGAGCCAATCAGAATTAAGTTTCTCCGATACTGACCATCCGTGACTCGCGGGCAGACAGATACGACGCTTAACAATACAAGTGATCCAATCACGGAAGTGATTCTGAAGTAATGTGCTTTAGAATACAACTTTTCCTGAAATCTTTTCGCGAAAATCAGGTGCCCCTACCTATAGTGTCCCCGCCACCCTTTCCCCTGACTATACTAGAAACCAAACGCCTCCAGTCACTCCCTTCAATGACACTCCTGAAACCGAGCGAGGAATTGACCCCTTACAACTAAGACATTAATAGATTAATACTTCGCGAGCTCAGTGACATGTTAGCTGATACCATTCAACCCTCTGTATGTATATATGTATGCTATGTATCCACGGGCTGTTGGATGCAGTGAGAGAATAATTTTTATCTTGACTGAATTGTGCGTGATTTACCCTCATTTCGTTACGGGTTTGTTATTGGCTTAGGTTCTTCCAGGTCGCGAAATAAACCCTGATACATTAACAAACGTAAAAACATCGAGAGATTGAAGATCATTCATAGTACATAACATTCTGTAATTTCCCATATCCTAATCAACATTTCTACTATAATCTGTTCCAATAAAAAAAATTCATCTAGTCTGCCAAGTGCTTACAAATCTTAACAAGAACAAACGCGATGAAACTTGTGCAGAGAATTTCTGTCTTAACATTGTAGAAGCATTTATTAAATTTCTGGGTGTCTGAAGCCACGAATAGCATTATTCAATGGAAATGTTATAATAGCTGAAGTTCGCTTTCAAGAGCGCACAGCGCTGACCGTAATTTTATTTTCTCTGCAGTATACCGTAAATAAATGAATGAGGCATATCAGACTAAAAGATTTATAAAAGTCATAACTTTCAGTGTTGGTATACCATAAAATACAGCGATGCGGGCATCTCACACCACACAATTTGCTATGGTGGAGCATTCGACACCAAACACACAAAACACCATCTGCTGTAATAAACGAACCCAGAAGTGCGTACCATTGCGGTCATTGAAACCATACTGTAAGGCATATGAGATCACATTCCTGCCCGTATTTCTGTTTGAGTTTGCGTGCACTAAGAAAGTCCCCACACCGGGGCAGTGTGGCCACACTTCCCACACGAAAACTCCTCGTCCTGTAATTTACCGCCCATCCGTGGGGGAGTGCGATCGAACCAGAGAACTCTCAGAAGTGAGAGTTCGGTGACTAATCAACTGAAACAACTGTGGGCCCACGTGTATGTCCTAACACTCTAAAAACTTTTGAATCAGTCCACCAAAAGAATACTCGGCATTAATGATTCTGCTTTTGTGCCATATCTAGTGACACTTCGGATCTTTCCAACAAAATTGGTATACAGGCAGTACTTACTACGAGTAAGTCACCTTTTCGCAGCCTATTTTATTTACCATTTTGTATAATAGCGACACCTTGGACAGAATGCTTTTATACCGTAGGTTATTTAAGGAACAACGAAAACGATTTCCAACAAATGTTATAAACGAGTAGCAATTCTACATACAAACTGAATTATGGAATTTTTTATAACTGAAGTGATAATTTTCAAAATGGTTATCTCATTATACGTTGTTTTCGATTTGAACCAAACTCGCCGTACAAGCAGTTATTATTGGATTGATTTCATTATTTGATTACCATTTTAGTTCGCCAAATCAAAATAACTTTAACTAAAATTTAAACATAAAATTGCTTTAGTAAATTGTAAGAGTCCCATAATATTTTGTATGCAAAGAGTACTATGAAGGCCACGAAAAATATTTTCTATAGTAGTTTTTAAATGATGATCTTATTTCTGAAGTGTTGAATACCATGTATGTGGTACCACCTAACCCATATACATTTTTTAAGCCAGTTCCGTTAAAATATTGCCAGAGGAGCATATCAGATCTCAGGAAATACTGGACATTTTACTATCAAATCTGAAAGACAATTGTTTGAGCTGAGTCATTTTTTATCACGCAATATCTTACTAATCAAGATTTTGAGTATGTTATAAAATTACTTTCATATGCATGTAGAGGAAAATAGGCTAATTATTTATGTCGGTAATTTTTGTTAGTATGTTCATTAAAGTTGGTTGAAAAATCCTCATTTATGCAACGGAATTTCCTATCGAAAACACTCCTTATGTGTTCATAAGTCTCATTGTCATAAAAGCACAATTTCAGTGTGAAATAACAACTGGGTTGAATGATCTCGTCATAACTTAGGTACTGCCTGTGGAAGGGTTGCACGTGATCTCTCTTAAAGAACCAAGTGCGATAACTGTCGTGGTAAGACATGTAAGTATGTCGGGGTAAGACTTGTAAGTATGTCGGGATAAGACTTGTAAGAATGTCAGGGTAAGCCATAGGAGGGCTGATCTTGCATCACGACGAAACATGGTCTGGCGGATGTTAATGATATTATGATATGTCTATGAAACAAAGGTACAAATTTCAACTTAACTTTTTTTTCTGGCAGTATCTAATACAACCATCAAATGTTTCTACACACAGCCTATTTCTCCAACTTTTTGTAGGAAATTGCCAAACGAAAAAAAAATTAAATTCTAATGTATTATATTATAAACCAATTAAATAATTCCTGTCAACTTCCCCACACAAGTAGGGCTACCGAACACTGAAGCGGCAACACCCAGGGGAAACGCATCCATCTCATGACAATGACCAAGCCTCTTCCTCCGTGCATGACATTCATATCGTAATGAATACTTAAAAACTTGCGCAGATATCAAATATATTGAAAAAAATCATGTAAAATCCATCCCACAGGATCAAACGACAATAACCTCCGCAGTTGTGAGACACAAAAAAAAAAGGCGAACTTCTGTTTGTTATTTGTCATTGAGGGCAAACATTTTTTTTTTTCGAAATGCCCTAAAAATCTACTCATACAAAAGCATAAAAATAGTATCCAAATTTTTTTTAACAATTNAGGCGAACTTCTGTTTGTTATTTGTCATTGAGGGCAAACATTTTTTTTTTCGAAATGCCCTAAAAATCTACTCATACAAAAGCATAAAAATAGTATCCAAATTTTTTTTAACAATTTTAAGTGAATAAGATAGAATTTACAAACTTAAATAATACTGGGCTTAAAAGTTTACAAATAAATGGCCAAATATTTACAATGAAATACCCATAAAACATTAAAGTTCACGTATCTAATATAGAGTTCCTTCTGCGCCTCCCCTACCCTTCCCCTTCCCAAACACCATGTTCTTTCTTGACATGCAGTCAGGCAGGACCCCCTATAAGTAGTCTGGCAGGCTTCCAGAGTTCGTTAGGCCGGGCGTTTCGGAAACTCCCAGAAGGTTAGCGTCAATTTCTTGCCGGTGAAAATTCAAAAGCAGACCATGTACCGATGAGGAGTCCTGCGGTGAAGAGAGGAGGGGGAGGGGACCTCGCTTGGGCCCGTCATCCAGTTTGCATGGTTCTCACTGCGAGGTAGGCCGGCCTACGCCATGCCGCCCCTTGCAGTCGAACGTCGAAGGACGCATCAACAGGTATGTTGTATCACTTCATGTGACACCCAAAGCAAGGGAACTTGTGTCACAATGCAGGAAAAACTATTTTTGAAAATCTCGTAAATGTAATGTGGGTGACTGGTTAAACACCCTTTTAATTTATTGAACGCTTGTTGCTGTTATGCACCCCACACAAACTCCACATTCTTCCGTTTTAAAAAAACTTAAAAGGCTAGGCCAATTGTAAAATATTTGGAATACATTTATTTCATAATGCAACCATAAAGAAAAACTTTATTACACGCATATTTTTGGGCTGCTAGAAATTCATCACTGCCTTCAGTTTCTTTGGGTTAATCCGAAAACTGCCTTCGGAAATTACAAACTCTAAATAATGGACATGTTGTTCGCCCAACAAATTGTTTTGGGATTCAACATTAAATATGCGGCCGTCAAAGCCTCCAGTAGTAAATCTCCTAAAGTGGAACTGTAAATGCAAAACAAAAAAACATTATACTCATATTTAATTACAAAATCATAAATTTCTTTACCTAACACATGATTCAAAATACATGGCATAGCTTGAGGCCAGGAATTGTATCCCTTAAGGAGACATGTCCACGGAAATAATCGACACTGATTACAATAAGTTAAAAGATTCTCTAGACTGGTGATAAAATTCTCATTGCAACAAGGCGGAATTTAAATCAAGAATAGTAAAATATTTCGTCTTGCTTAGCTGCAGGAAAATTGTATTTATCACTGGCCTGAGGTTAACGCGTGCTGCATATTGTTAGTATTCAGAAGCACAGCTGTCACACCCNNAGACACGTGCCGCGAGGCCAGGCCTGCCCGGCACCGGACAGGCAGTTGACATGTCTGGGGGGAAAATGCCGAGTTAAGCTAGCAATTTGCCGATGCACCTAGTAACACATGAGAACATGGACACGTGCCGAGGTAATGCAAAGGTAAGCTAGAGTTTCGCCGAAGCACCTCTAGTTAGACGAGTAAGAAGGGCTGACAGTGTTTGGCAGTATGGCCATGGGCCCCTCCCCCTTTCTCCCCTCCCTCAATGAGTGAGACATGTGTGAGGATCTGGAGGTCACCGAGAGGGGTTAAGAGGCCCAACATGTGGAGTAAAGAGACAGTTGAATCCCCGTGCCGAGAGGCGGCAGTCGGGTGGGAGCTCACCAGGAGCACCACGCTGGGATTTCGAAGTTAGTTAGTCATGCGACGCCAAGAGAAGGAGTCTAGTGGTGAGCTCACCGAGTTGGAAGTCCGCGGCCAGAGGCAGCGGTCGGGTAGGGGCTCATCACGAGCACCACACCGGGATGCGAAGTTAATTAATCATGTGATGCCGAAAGCAGGAGTTGAGTGGTGGCCTCAACGAAGGGGCGCCATGCTGGGACACGGTAGGTGGACAGTCCAAGAGCCGCCCCAAGGGGGTCAGTCGTATCGTGGGGTCGTCGAGGAGAGAACCCGGGTACAGTCCATCATGGAGAGCCATCATCGAGGCATCAGCTGAGTCTACCACGCCCACTATACCGAGCCGAGGGCCCGTGAAGGGCTGCCCAACTTACCAGACCTCAACCGACAGCCAGAACACCCAGAACTACAAATACAGCTAAGTACGAGTATCGTTGCTCAAGGGACCTTCCACGATGCCCAGCGCTCCCCTGTGTCATCGGAAGCAGTTAGCATGAGTAATTTAAGCTGCCTTTAAGGCTCACAACTTGCAGGGAGCAGTCTCGCAAGGTCAGTGTATGTGCTTGTTTCCAGTAAAATATAAACTTTTAAAGACCAAGAAGTTATTTAGTTATTGTTTACCCCTATTCAACATCCAAGGCACCCATAATCTGTGCCTGGTAAAGGTAACTCATACCATAAGAACCACCCGGTATCCCACAGGTGGCGAGTAGCATCATGTTATTTTGGTGCCCAATGTGGGGCGAAGTGAATTCTGTGTAGACAGGAGACAAGAACCAGACTATACCCGAGAGAACGGGTCTCGCTCCTACGGAACTAGTCAGGATGAACAAGACTTAGGGGAGAAAAGAGTGTGGAAGCGAATGGAGATTAGCGAGGAGCGGAAGGGAGTGGGAATACGGACAAAGAGGAGGAGCGAAGAAGCGAAGGGAGATTAGCGAGGAAAGGAAAAGTGGCCGAAAGCAACGAAGTGAAGAGAGCGAGGAATCGAAGGGAGATTAGTAAGGAGCGGAAGAGAGCAGGAAAAGGGACAAGGAGAAGAGAGCGAGGAAGTGAATGGGAATTAGCGAGGAGCGGGAGAAGAGAGCGAGAGAGTAGGAGTGGGTGAGAGGAAGATATAAAAGCGAACGAGGAAAATAAAGTAGGAGAAGTATGCCACTAGACCACTGGATGGTGGACTATGATGCAGAGATAGAGGGAATAAAGGATAAAGCTGCATAGCCCACAGCGCTGTTACTCCAATGCGCTATCTCTGGCAGAGTCCCAAGAACACCCGAGCAACCACGCCAGCCGATAACGATACCCAGGGCGCCAGTGAGACACACTTACCGGACAGAAATTACGTAGGAATGGGAAGGTGAGAGTGAGAGAGAGCAAGAGCGGGCGAGCGAGAAGAAGCGAACGAAAGAGGATAGGCGAGAAGGCGAAAACGAGCAAGCGAAGGAGAAGAGTCAAGCAAAAGGGAACGGCCGTGCGGGAGAGAGGGTAAGAATGGACGAGGAATGAGAGAGCGAAACGGTCAATGGAGGCCGAAAGCGAACGAGGAGAGAGAGCGAAGAAGCGCAGGGAAATACACTGACAGAGAACCGAACCGAAGCAAATATCAGGAGGCGAGGAAGTACGACAGGATCCCAGCCAACCCGAGGACGAGAGCCCACAGCAGTCTGGAGATAGCCCCAGGACACCTGAATGAGAGGAGGACAAAGGACCCCCCGCATGCTGTCAAGAACCCAGGTGGGGCGAAGCGCCCCTAATCCGACGGAAACAGACTCTATGTTGCATGAGGTAAGTTTGTTTACTTCATGTTACCCGCTGAGAGAACTAGGGTGGGGTGCCCGACCTGACGCCGAAACATAAGTGTGACTAGTAAGTGTTAAGTTAGGAATATAGGCCATCAGCCGAGTGATAGTGTATTTATTTTTTACCAGTCTAAGTGTGTGTTTACTTCCGCCCACCGTAACACCGCTCGTATAAGCGGTAGAGAGTGTAGGAAATTAATTTGAACTCAGGAACAGAGTTTTCAGCCTAGGAGATTAGAGCATTTTTTTCTATTTGTATGGCCTGCGAGCCACTGTAACAGTAAACCCATGTCACTACACGTAACTGCTGTCAGGCAGCTTGCCAATTACTGGCCATCCACCACTCCAACTTGTTTGCCACTGTCAAGAAAGCCTCTGACTTACCAGGACAGCACAAGCAGGAAGACATAATAAATTTAAAATTACTGTGATCTGGATGGATCACTTAGAGCATGTCGTGTAACAAGGGTTCTAATATGTATGGAATCATGTAGGTAAGTCCTAGATGGATTTTGTACCCTGGTAAGTGTTTGTACACAATGCGATGTCGTTAGAGTAAAAATGTTCTATGTAATAACCATGCCTTCAGCAGTGTATTTGTTTACCACAGAGCTCAGGTTAAAAATTCCTTTAGCCAGGCCAGCACGCCTGATCACTAGCTGAAGCACATGTTATTGAGCAGCGACCAGCTGACCGACTAGGAGAGGCGACGAGAGGGTGGAAGAGAGGGAATGAAGGGGAGAAACACCAGCTGTCCACATGACACATGACGCACCATGCTAGCAGCGAGCGAAAGGCGAGCGCGCGAATAGCCGCACATAGAAACCCACAGAAGAAAAGCAAGACAGAGGCACAACCATAAGCTGGCACCTTGGTGCGGGTGTGTCAGCATCGCACCATCCGAGGGGGTTGGGGGGAATTGGTGCGTGCCGCATTTTGTTAGTATTCAGAAGCGCCACTGTCACAGTCCCTCCAGGGCACCCCAGTAGACATGTGCTGTGAGGCCAGGCCGGCCCGGGGGTGGACAGGCAGTTGGCATGCCCGGGCGAAAAATGCTGAGTTAACCTAGCATTTCGCTGACGCACCAAGTAAGACACGTGAGAACATGGCCATGTGCCGAGGTAATGCAGAGATAAGCTAGAGTTTCGCCGACGCACCTCTAGTTAGACAAGTAAGAAGGGCTGGCAGTGTTTAGCAGTATGGCCACAATACCCTCCCCCCTTTATCACCCCCCCCCCAAATGA